>BLSH010046242.1:87490-99591 GCA_018402905.1 Glandirana rugosa | reverse complement strand
TGGTTCTGTAAATCTTTGAGCTCCTTCTGGAACAAAATATTCACCCTAACATCTTCCATCACAGGGACAACCACTCTCCCTGACCCTTCGCTTGTCCTACTGCACATCGGCATAGACAAATACCCACCCCAACAACGCAATGTCATAATACACCTATTATACACAGCCAAACTTAGCATTAGCAGACTATGAAAGACAACTGAAACCCCCTTGATCAAAAGTTGCTAGTCTTAATCTCCAATGTGAAATGGAAAGAATAGTAGCTAGGAAAAACTTATGTTCAGAAAAGTTCTTATCAATGTGGTCAGCTTGGCTGAAACACCCGAAATGTAATATACAAACATAACTAATGTATGTGACCAAACTAATCTGTATCTCTTTTTGC
The DNA here is from genome assembly GCA_018402905.1 of Glandirana rugosa. Taxonomy (NCBI): domain Eukaryota; kingdom Metazoa; phylum Chordata; class Amphibia; order Anura; family Ranidae; genus Glandirana; species Glandirana rugosa. The sequence goes on along the minus strand of BLSH010046242.1, from coordinate 99,206 downwards.
TCTATTGCCTGCTGGTGTCCTTTCCCCTCCCCCCACCCCCCCACTTCCCCCCTTTACTCTCTCCCTGTACTTGACTACTTGATGTAGCCACTACCCCCTCCCCCCAACTATCCAACCCCAGTTAGAAATCTTATGTAGAACTGTACTTCTGTTTGTACAATGTTGATTTTGATAAGATGATTTCTAATTGGAACAACTATTGTGTTCCAAGTTGTGAAAATAACAATGACGTGTTGCATGTATTCTAAAAAATATAATAAAGACTATTTTGCCTTGGGTTTTGGTGGTGCCAGAACACTGTAAACCCTCACAGTTACTCTCATTGGGCACAGGAAAAGGCCCTGCAGTTGTAATTTATTTTAAAAATTGCAATGATATGCCCCAGTCATCAGTCATAAAGGTGTAGAAAAATTGGGCCTTGAGTGTTGGTGGTGCCAGAACACTGCAAATCCTCAAAGTTACTCTCGTTGGGTGCAGGAACAGCCCCTGCAGTTGTAATTTATTTTAAACATTGTAATGACATGCCCTAGTCAAACAGGTGCAGAAAAATTGGGCCTTGGGTGTTGGTGGTGCCCTAAACACAAAATATTGTTGGAAGCTAGCCTCATCAGGATTCAGGAGGAGGAATAGCAAAGGCAACATAGGCAGTCTTCAAGGGATCCCAGATCCCTCACAAATTCAATCATTTGCATCAGCATCAGGGGCTTGATAGCTGCTGATCCAGGACTGATTCATTTTTATAAATGTGAGCCTATCAACAGAGTCTGTGGACTGACCCACTCTTTGATCCATTACAAACCCTCCAGCAGCACTGAATGTCCATTCAGAAAGCTCACTGGATGCAGGACAGGCCATTAGCTTCATAATTTCAGTTGTCAGCTTGATTGCATATTAAGCAAGTTACGGCCATTGGCCCATCCTCAAAACCCAGGAACTCAGTGGATGCTCAGCTGGAAAGGTCTCCAAGTGTGCTCTTGCCCCTAGATATTCCTGCACCATCTAATGCACACTCTGCCGATTGTTGCTTGAGCCTATCAGCCCTGGGCGCTGAGGACTGAAAAATTGTTTAAAGGCATCAGTCAGCCGGCCACCTTCTCCACTGCTCTTCCTCTGACTCGAGGAAGCCTCAGAAACACTTTGTCCAGCAACAGGAAATGGTAACCTCCCAGGGTCTGTAAAGGCATTGCAACTTTTCTTCAAGCTATCCTGAAGATTTTTCACCCTCTGCTCCCTCTGCGAAGGCAGGGTGAGCTGTACAACTTTACCCTCATAACATGGATCAAGAAGGGTGGTCAGCAAGTAATGATCCCTCTCCTTGATACTACGAACCCTGGGGTCTTTCCGCAGGCTTTGCAGAATCAGGGAGGCCATGTAGCGTAAGTTTGAGCAGACATGAGAGTCCTTTTGGTCACTGAGGATGACATTGTCAGGAACTACCTCCTCCCAGCCACCTACAACTCCTTGGGTTTCTGGGGACTGAAAACCGTCCCTTAAAGCTTGCTGTGTATTATCCTCTACATCCATGCTGACACAATCCTCCTCCTCCTCCCATTCTTCTTGTGTGTTTGGTGGCCCTGCAGGAATGCTATCTGCCCAAAGGGGGCCTTGAGAGAAAAGGAATTCCTCCTCTTCCTCCCTCTGTTCTGCCTCAAGTGCCCTGTCCATGATTCCATGAAGTGTGTGCTCCAGCAGGAAGACTAGAGGGACAGTGCCACTGATGCATGCATTGTCACTGTTCACCATCCTTGTGGCCTCCTCAAATGGTGACAGGACAGTGCATGCATCATTGATCAGTAGTTATTGGCATGGTGAAAAAAATCCAAGCTCCCCTGAGCCTGTCCTGGTGCCATACTCACATAGGTACTGTAAGGACTCATCTGTGGCCATTAGAATGCTTGTGCATGTGTGTGCGTGCCTGTGCGCGTGCGTGCGCTTATGCACTGGCATTGACGCCAAAACACCCTTGAAGGGGGTGAGTGAAAGATGGCCTTTCAAACTCGGTTTGGCCACTACGAGTATCTCGTTATGCCTTTTGGACTCAATAATGCCCCCGCTTCCAGCATCTTGTGAACAACGTCTTTCGGGACTACCTGGACCAGTTTGTAGTGGTTTATCTAGATGATATCCTGATCTTCTCCCCTTCCTTGGAAGAGCAGCACAGGCACATGAGATGCGTGCTCAGCCGCCTTCAGCAAAATGGTCTATACGCTAAGGCGGAAAAACTCGCCTTTGAGTGCACCAGCATCTCCTTCCTGGGGTTCAGCATCTCCATCACAGGGATAACTATGGACCCACAGAAGGTTTCAGCCATCCTAGACTGGCCAGCGCCAGTCAACAAGAAAGGAATCCAGCTCTTTGTCGGGTTCACAAACTTTTATAGGAAGTTCATCAAGTGGTTCTCGGCAGTCATTGCACCTATAACCCAGCTCACCAAGCTGGATTCCCGAGGCCCAAAAGGCCTTCTCAAGCCTCAAGGAGCTGTTCACCTCCGTTCCCTTTCTCAAACACCCTGACCCTGCCTTACCCTATATCCTCCAAGTGGACACCTCAGAGACGGCAGTAGGAGCAGTCCTCTCTCAGACACGAGGTCCAAAAGCCTCACTCCATCCTATCGCCTTCTTCTCCTGGAAACTTTAGCCACCTGAGAAGAACTATGATGTTGGTGACAGGGAATTGCTGGCAATCAAATTGTCTCTGGAAGAATGGCGATACCCCCTGGAGGGAGCTTCTTTTTCTCTTTTGGTCTTTACCGACCATAAAAATTTAGAATATCTGCGGACTGCCAAGAGACTCAAACCTTGACAGGCAAGGTGGGCACTATTCTTCCCACGCTTCCAGCTGCACATAACATACAGGCCCAGGTTCAAGAATGTGAAGCCAGATGCCTTGTCCAGAATGTTTCATGAATTGGGAGACCTTTCCCCTCCAGACACAATCCTGCCTGCCCACAGTTTCTTGTTAACCCAAGAAAACCTTCTTACCTGGGTCAGGCGATCCCTAGCCAGCCTCGCCATGCCGCCAAACTCTGGACTCACATTAAAAGACAGGCTGTGGTGGTCGGGCACCCGACTCTTCATTCCACAGGAGCTACGCTAAATAGTGCTTGAACTTTACCATGATTTCAAATTGGCCGGGCACTTCGGCAGTCGCAAAACGGCAGAGCTGCTATCCCGCTCATTCTGGTGGCCTCGTCTGAATGAAGGCTGCTTTCCCTGTCTATACTGAGAACAAAACTGAAAGGTCCAAAGCATGGGGTCTACTTAATCCGCTGCCTATCCTGGAACGACCTTGGTCCCAAATCTCAATGGATTTTATAGTCAAACTGCCTCCATCTGCAGGCTTCAATACTATTCTTGTGGTGGTAAATCATCTCACCAAAATGGCCCATTTCATACCCATGAAGGGCACCCCCTTGGCAGCTGAGACAGTAGAGACTTTCATAAAAGAGGTAGTCCGTCTCAACGGAATCCCCATCAGCATAGTATCAGACCGGGGGTGCAGTTTACATTCCGTTTCTGGAGATCCCTATGCTCTTCTTTGGGAATTGATCTGGCCTTCTCTTCAGCGTATCACCCGCAGTCAAACGGCCAAACAGAGAGGACCAACCAGACCCTTGAGCAGTACCTCCACTGCTACTCCTCGTACTCCCAGGATGACTGGGTTTCCCTGTTACCGGTAGCTGAGTTTGCCTACAATAACTCAGTTAATTCGGCCACCAAGCGATCCCCGTTCTAGGCAGACCTCAGCTACGATCCTACCTTCCTACCTAATTTGTTAATGGAGAGTACAGTACCTGCTGTACTGAAAATCACCCAGTTCCTGGAAAGAAACAACAAACTTCTACAGGAGACTCTCGCTTAAACTCAGGCTCTCAACAAGAGAAATTTTGACAAAGGGAGACGAGGAAAATTGGAACTCCAACCTGGTCAACGGGTCTGGTTGTCAACAAGAAACCTGAGACTATCTTGCCCCTCCAAAAAGATAGGGTACCCTTTCCAGTAAAGGGGAAGATCAACAGGGTGGCATACGAGCTGGACCTACCACCTTCGCTTCACATTGACCCAGTTTTTCACGTGAACTTGTTTAAACCAGTGGTCAAGGATCTCTTCCCTGGGCACAGTACAGCCCCCCAGAACCAGTCTTAGTGGACGGAGAGGAGGAGTTTGAGGTGGAAACTCTCCTTGACTGCAGAAATAGAGGGGGCATTATTCAGTTCCTGGTAAAATGGAAGGGCTATGGGCCTGAAGAAAGCTCTTGGGAGCCAGGAAGCAACTTGCATGCCGGAGAATTAATTAGGACCTTTTGCAGAAGACAAGAGGGCCCGTTTGGGCATCCGTAGGCTGCCCCTTGGGGGGGCAATGTAAGGAATCATCTGTGGCCATTGGAATGCTTGGCGCCAAAATGGCCATTTAAGCAGACAGCACCCTGCAGCCAGTACCGTCCGTTCTACAGCATTTCCGGATTCTGTTACCCCAGCATTTACTCTGAGAGATTTCCTGTAACTGTGACCCTGGCTTTTCTTGGACTTTGTTTGCTATCTGCCTGCCTTGACCCGGCCTGTCTATGACTACTCTTTTGCCTGCTCCCTGGTACCTCTGCTGCCCGCACATTGCCGATCTTGTTTGTACCCAACCATCCGCTTGCCTGATTCATCTGTACCACACTGCCAGCCTGTTACCGACTCGGCCTGCATCACCATTCTTCTGCCAGCATGAGTTCCAGTGGACCCTCACCTACCACCAGTGACCAAGTCCAGCCCTTATGCCCCCTGTGCTCCAGAACTCCCTGTCTGCTCTACCTGGGGTTCTCGAACCAGGGCTTTAAGAGAGGTTGTCCACTGCATAAGTCAGACTTGACCACCAGGTACATGACAGGTACTCATTGATGGCCCTCTGCTGTGCATGCAGCCACTGCAGCATTGACAATGTTGAGTTCCACCTGGTGGGCATGTCACAAATGAGGCGGTTGGTTTGCAGGTTCAATTCCCACTGAATGTCAGTCAGCTGAGCATGACATTGTAGACTGGTGGAAATGACCACAAACTTTTCTGGCCTGCCTCAGAATATCTGGTAAGCCTGGGCAACTGGTCAAGAAATGCTGCACCACCAAATTCAGGATGTGTGCAAAGCATGGGACACGTGTGAAGTATCCCTGTCGGAGGGCAGAGAGAAGGTTGGTACCATTGTCGCATACAACCATTCCTGGCTCAATCCGATGTGGCTTTAACCACTTCTGAGCCTGCCACAGAGAGCTGACAGAATCTCTACCCCTGTGTGGCTCCTGTCCCATAGGCAGACCAACTCAAGCACTGCATGGCATCTTTTAGCCTGACTGCTTGCATAGCCCCTAGAACGCTTTGTGAGCACTGCTGGTTCAGAGGACACTGCTGCAGAAGAGGCCACAGAGGAAGAAGAAGAAGAGAGGGTGGAGGAAGCAGATGTGGCAGAAACAGCACAATTTTTTTGGAGGTGTGATGGCGGAATTAGCTCCAACACCAAACCCTGTCATGCATCTTTCCCAGGTGCCAGCAGAGTTACCCAGTGCACTGTGAAGGATAGGTAACGTCCCTAACCATGTCTGCTGGACAACGTGTCAGCAGTAATATGTACTTTGTTGCTGACCGCCCTGTCCAAGGAGGCCAAAACATTGCATTCCAAATGACAGTAGAGTGCTGGAATGGCCTTATGTGGAAAGAAATATCTTTTTGGAACCTGCCTGAATTCACGAAAGGGGGCAGAGTCTACCAGCTGAAAAGGCAGCATTTGGAGTGCTAGCAATTTGACCAGGCTAATATTTAAACGCTAAGCATTTGGATGGCTAGTACAGTATTTTTTTTACGGTTCAGCAACTGGGGTAGGGAAATTTGCCTGCTGACAACAACTGGTGGTGTACTGCTAACAGGTTGGCTGCAAGTACTTGTGGCACCCAGTGCTAGACCTTCATTCCTCTCAGTGCAGGCTTTTGAGAGGTCTGGGGGTTTAGTAGGGATGGAGGTCACAGATGAGGAGCAAGGAGAGCCTGCCTTGTTTTATGATGTGGGTCTTTCAGGTTCTGTTGCCAACGGACTGCATGGCAGGCTGTCATATGTCTTGTCAAGCATGTAGTGCCCAAGCGGCTTCTGTAATGGCCATGCTTCATTTACTTCAGACATAGATTGCAAACAGCAATGGCGTGACCTACTGCACAAATGTTGAAAAAAGCCCACACCGTTGAAGTTTTGGAAGTGATCGGGGAGTCAGCAGTGCCCTGCCCCTGTGCAGCTCTATAGTCTGATGCAATAGGATGGCTGCCCTTAAGCTTGCCCCTGGAGGACATCCTGCCTTGTTGGAGTTGTGCCTCCTCCTACTCCTCACTTTCCTCCTCTCTTCTCTCAGGCACCCAAATACAGTCAGTGTCCTCCTCATCCCCTTCCTCCTTGTCACTGGAGCAAACCTGGCAGTATGCTGCAGCTGGGGGAATATGACTGCTAGTTTCTTGTCCTTCTGTGGCACCCCCTCTCTCTAGGCTCACGTTACCCCCTTCCTCAACCTAGTAAACAACATTGGAGCCTTCGAATTGCTGCACATCCTCAATCAGCATGTAACTGACACTATGGTCAAGATAATTCTGGTGACTCCTCTGGGCATGATGGTGGGGCTATGGAAGGAGTAACTGTGGACAAGGAGGGGGTAGAATAGGAAAATTTGACAGCTGCGTTGGAAGTCAAACTAGTATGAGCCTCGGTGACACAGGATGAGGAGGATGAGGGTGGCTTAGTTATCCACTGCACCAACTCTTCTGCATGTTGTGGCTCAAAAACATGGCCAACAGCAGAAAAAAAAGACAAGAGTGACCTGTATGCACCATGTCGGCTACCACCACTTTTCACTGTAGACACAGAGGCTGCTTGCCCTCTTTTAGTGGCCTGGGAGCGTCTGCTTTTCCTTTGAGGCCTTCCAGACATGATGGGGATTTTTGTCAACAACGCACCAAACTGTATTTTAAACTGTACACCGCCATATGCACTGTATATATGGTCTACACTGAATGCAGCGTGTATATATATATATATATATATATATATATATATATATAGTATCTGACAAAAGTGAGTACACCCCTCACATTTTTGTAAATATTTTATTCTATTTTTATATGTGAAAACACTGAAGAAATTACACTTTGCTACAATGTAAAGTAGTGAGTGTATAACTTGTATAACAGTGTAAATTTGCTGTCCCCCAAAATAACTTAAAACACAGCCATTAATGTCTAAGCCGCTGGAAACAAAAGTGAGTACATCCCTAAGTGAAAATGCCCAATTGGGCCCAAAGTGCCAATATTTTGTGTGGCCAACATTATTCTCCAGCACTGCCTTAACCCTCTTGGGCATGGAGTTCACCAGAGATTCACAGGTTGCCACTGGAGTCCTCTTGCACTCCTCCATGATGACATCACGGAGCTGGTGGATGTTATAGACCTTGCGCTCTTCCCGCCTTCTGTTTGAGGATGCCCCTCAATAGGGTTTAGGTCTGGAGACATGCTTGGCCAATCCATCACCTTTACCCTCAGCTTCTTTAGCCCTTCTTGCCCTGCGACCCCATCTCTGAAGGGAGGGGATCATGCTCTGCTTCAGTATGTCACAGTACTTGTTGACATTCATGGTTCCCTCAATGAACTGTAGCTCCCCAGTGCCGGCAGCACTCATGCAATCTCAGACCATGCCACTCCCACCACCATGCTTGACTGTAGGCAAGACACACTTGTCTTTGTACTCCTCACCTGGTTGTCACCACACACACTTAACACCATCTGAACCAAATACGTTTATCTCGGTCTCATCAGACCACAGGATATGGTAATCCATGTCCTTAGTCTGATTGTCTTCATCAAATTGTTTGCGGGCTTTCTTGTGCATCATCTTTAGAAGAGTCTTCCTTCTGGGATGACAGCCATGCAGACCAATTCGATGCAGTGGGCAGTGTATGGCCTGAGCATTAACAGGCTGACCCCCACCCCTTCAACCTTTGCAGCAATGCTGGCAGCACTCATACGTCTATTTCCCAAAGACAACCTCTGGATATGCTGAGCACGTGCACTCAACTTCTTTGGTTAACCATGGCGAGGCCTGTTCTGAGTGGAATCTGTCCTGTTAAACTGCTGTATGGTCTTGCCCATCATGCTGAAGCTCAGTTTCAGGGTCTTGGCAATCTTCTTATAGCCTAAACCATCTTTATGTAGAGCAATTTTTTTTTCAGATCATCAGACCATTCTTTGCCATGAGGTGCCAGGTTGTACTTCCAGTGACAAGTAGGAGAGAGTGAGAGCGATAACACCAAAGTTAACACACCTGCTCCACATTTATGACTGAAACCTTGTAACACTAACAAGTCACATGACACTGGGGAGGGAAATGGCTACTTGGGCCCAATTTGGACATTTTCACTTAGGGGTGTTGCCAGCGGTTTATACATTAACGGCTGTGTGTTGAGTTATTTTGAGGGGACAGCAAATGTACACTGTTATACAAGCTGTACACCCACTACTTCACATTGCAGCAACGTGTCATTTCTTCAGTGTTGTCACATGTAAAGTTATAATAAAATATGAGGGGTGTACTCACTTTTGTGAGATACTGTATATATATATATATATATATGTACAGGATGTCATGGCTGGGTCCTAGAAGGACGCTATATTTCCCCTCTGTTTGGACTGTGGTCCCTTTAAGGAAACAAAAAGGGGTAACTCACTGGTCAGAGGAAGTAGGATTAAGAGAGACAGGAAGTTGTTGGTGAGTGTGGAGGAGTCTGGAGGACACTGCAAATGGTGAACAGTGGATGGTGTTGCAGGTGTGAAAGTACATAGCAGTGTCCTGTCTGGAGCCCAGCTAGCAGGAGAGGTTACCCACTGGAGAAACCCAAGGACTGATTAACTGCGATAGCAGTTCTGAACTGTGCAAGTTGGTGAGACTGATATTTGTTCCTGTTGTTTTGCTGCTGTGAAGCTATTTAAGTTCAATAAACCTTCCTTTGATTGCTAAGCCTGTGTCTTGCAGTCTAGCAGGTCCCCCAAATGTGACAACTGGTGGAGGATGTGGGCAAGACAGAAAAAGCCTTGGAACAAACACCCCAGAAGGCCAAGAATCACTCCCTTTATCTCCTCAGCCTGCTGTTCCTGTTTGGAGAGTGGAGGATTTACATTGTTGGCGATGTCATTCCTAAGGCCATACCCGGGCACCCTGCAAGAGGAGCCCATGGAATGCGGGCGTTATCCGGAGGGGGTTCTTTTATGCCCATAAAGCATGCACCACACATCTTGACCTTGATGAGGGGAGATTTGAGTGTGAAGTCCAAGTGAACCACCTCCCTGCAGGGCGTTGTTGGCCTCCGGAAACATGGTAACCCTGGTTCACCCCAGAGTAGTTGGGAGGGTCAGCCAAGTAAGCAAAACTTTAAGGGTGATGTGCATTCACTGGGACACTAGAGAATACCCTCTCATCTCTGTGTCCATCTCCTCAGCATGGGGCACAGGTACTCAAGAGGTGGGGTTGGTGAAAAACTTGGCGCATGATGTTATAATAGCACGAGACTGTCCATTATTTGCAAAACTGTGGGAACAAGAAGAACTACCTGAATGGCCCAGAGACTGGGGAGAAACTAGTCCCTCTGTTTCTGCTGTTGAGGGGAATAACCCTGAACTGAAAAATACTATTAATGATGATGAAAATGCTAATTATGTGGTTAATGATAAACAATGTGGTTAATGATATGGATACTGTTAAGGATGTCAAAATATGTGGTTCCCAGACTTACCTGAAAACACTGAGGGGGGGAACCTTTCCACTTCAGGTAATGCTGTGGGAAGAGGATGAGGAAGTGCCCTCTACCTCTGCCCTACCTGAATTGGATGTTCCCCAGGTAGCATTTGCTACAGCCCAGATGCAGGACCCCACTTTGGCCCGGGCACTGGAACAGGTTGTAGGGGTAAATGGGGTTCCCCAAGAGCCAGGTGTGAATGAGTGATGGCCACACTTTGCCGTATGTGATGAATTGCTTTATCGCATTAACAAAGTAAGAGGAAGTGTGGTAGAACAACTGTTGGTACCCCAACAATATAGGCGAAAAGTTCTAGACCTGGCCCATAACGATGTGTTAGGGGTACACCTGGGATTTGAGAAGACGGAAGCAGGGATCACCAATGAGTTTTACTGGCTGGGTCTGAAAGCAGAGGTAAAGAAATACTGTGCCTCTTGCCCCACCTGTCAGTTAACCGCTCCGGTTATTTACTTCCATAGCCCTTTGGTCCCTCTGCCTATAATTGAGGTCCCATTCGAAAGGATAGCAATTGATATAGTGGGTCCCTTAGTAAAATCTGCTCGTGGTCACTCCTACATACTGGTGATCCTCGACTATGCCAGACGATATCCTGAGGTGCTACCCCTGCAGAATACCTCCTCTAAGGCAATAGCCCGGGAGTTATTCCATTTGTTCACACGGACTGTTTTTTCTAAGGAAATACTCACAGACCAGGGCACTCCTTTCATGTCAAGGGTTATGGCTGATGTGTGTAAGCCATGTCTGTTCCGGATTAAACTGCTGCACACATCAGTCTACAATCCCCAAACGGATGGTTTGGTAGAACGCTTTAATAAGACTCTTAAGTCCATGCTCAAAAGAGTGGTACAAAGGGATGGGAAAGACTGGGACTGCCTGTTACCAGCTCTCCTGTTTGCTATCCGGGAAGTGTTCCAGGCCTCCGCTGGGTTTTTGCCCTTTGAGTTGGTGTATGGGCGGAGACCTCGCGGACTACTTGATTTTGTTAAAGAGGAATGGGAAAGTGGGCCTGTTCAGCATAAGAGTGTACTTGAATATGTCTCCCAAATGCAGGAAAGGATCCTAACCAACATTTGCAAAATGCCCAGGAGGCTCAACAACGGGTCTATAATAGAGCTGCTAAAATAAGATACTTCCAAGTGGGGGATCGAGTAGCGGTGTTGATCCCCACTGTGGATAGTAAATTCTTGGCCTTATGGCAAGGTTCCTTTGAAATGGAGGACGTAAATTATAGAGTCCGCCAGCCAGGCAAGAGGAAACCGTATCAGATATATCACGTGAACTTGTTAAAGCCCTGGACGGACAGGGAACCATTGACCTCCCTGGCTGGTGAAAAACTCAAGCCTCAGGTTGGGGTGGAGAGTGTCCAAGTAGCAAATACCCTGTCTAAAATCCAAAGTCAGCAAGCCAAGGAGTTCTTGCAGAGAAATAAAGAAATTTTTTTAGACTTGCCAGGTCTAACTAATATCGTAGAGCACAATATTATTAAGGAACCAGAAGTCAAGGTTTTTGTCCGGCCTTACCATATCCCAGAGGCTCAAAGGAAGGCCGTTTCAGAGGAAGTGAAGAAGATGTTGGACCTAGGGATCATTAAAGAATCACAGAGTGAATGGTCGAGCCCGATTGTGTTGGTGCCAAAGCCCAACGGGACTCTGCGATTCTGCAATGATTTCCAGAAATGTAATGAAGTTTCAAGGTTTGATGCCTACCCCATGCCACGGGTAGATGAGCTTATTGAGAGACTAGGTCCAGCCAGGTACAGTCCTGCTCACCATTATTGGCACCCATGAAGTTTATGTACATATTGTGGAATATCTACTGAAGGAAATGTATCAAATTAACCAACATATTACTACAGATAGGACCAAGGAATTATTATAACACGAGATGCTATAATCAAT
>BLSH010046242.1:45201-70102 GCA_018402905.1 Glandirana rugosa | reverse complement strand
GACAGGGTTGCCCCCTCTCGCCACTTATCTTCATTCTCACCCTCAAACCCCTCCTTAGGAACATCCAGAATAACCCAAACATTGCGGGAATAACTATCAACAATAGATCTTTTAAAACAGCAGCATTTGCTGACGATATTCTGTTGTTTCTAGCAAATCCTAAATTGACGATCCCCAATCTCCTGACAGAATTTCAAAGATATGGCGATATTTCCAACTTTAAGATAAACTTCAGCAAATCACACGCTCTCAATATTACTCTACCTGAGCCACTGGCACTAGAATGTAGAGACTCCTCGCCCTTTACATGGCACTCCACTGAAATCCCCTATTTAGGTATTAGACTTCCTTCTAATTTAGCAGACCTTTACTCTCTCAACTATTTACCTTTCCTCCAGAGATGTACCAAAGACCTAGAGGACTGGACTAAGCTAAATATTTCATGGTTTGGAAGGGCAGCCACAATAAAAATGACTACTCTGCCTAGATTCCTATATATAGCCCAGACCATTCCCATAGCCTTACCAAACTCCTTCTTCCAATCCTTGCAGACTAAAATAAGATCCTATCTGTGGAAAGAGAAAACCCCAAGACTGAATCTCCTGAGACTCTCAGCCCCAAAATCAAAGGGCGGCATAGGCCTTCCCAACTTCAAGAAGTACCACAAGGCAGTCCTTATTACCAAATTTGTTGACCAACATATCCATAGTCCCCAAAAAGATTGGGTTAACCTAGAAAATGCTATGCTAGACACCCCACTGCACAATCTAGCATGGACTAAAGAAGGACATAAATCACAAAAAGCCAAACATCATCCACTGATAGCCCCCTTATTATCTACTCTGAAAGATATATCAAAAAATCACAACCTACTGACCATCCCTGGCCCAATGACCCCGATTATAGACAATTCAGACTTCCCCCCAGGACTTGAAAAAGGCTCTACAATTTCTCACTCGAACATCAATCCCAGAGCAGTTCACTTCTTTTGAGATGGAAACTTCCGCACAGTTAGAGACCCCTCCGAGGTCCTTGAGATCCCTTCTTTACCCTTTTGGATGTATTTCCAAATTCGGCATTATCTTAACAGTTCTAATACTAAGCCATCTTTCTCAAGACCCACAACAGCATTGGAAAAACTGTGTATGGGCCCTCCCCAAAGACACCTAATTGCACTTATCTATGCTATCATTTCCACGGGAGACCCAGACTACCTTATCCTGATCAAAAAAGCATGGGACACACCTCATGAAAGAGAACTATCAGACGACCAATGGGAATTAGCTTGCACCATAGCCCTCAAGAGTACATTAAATGTCTCCACTCAGGAGCATAATTTCAAAGTAATGACACATTGGTACAGAACTCCACACCAGCTTCACAAATTCTTTCCCAACATTACAGAGCAGTGCTGGAGATGTGAAGCTCATATAGGTACCATGCTACATATCTGGTGGGATTGCCCGCTTATTGCTTCATACTGGGAAACAGTCCATAAAATTGTATGCAAAACAACAACATATCCTCTTGAATTCACATTCCACCAATACCTATTGCATCATTCTGAATCCATGCAACACTCCTTCAGGAAATCATTGGCGATGCATATGATAAATGCAGCTAGACTCTGTATTCCAGCCCTCTGGAGACAAAAAAGAGTGCCCCTGATGGCAGATTGGTTCACCAGACTAAACAAAATACAGGAAATGGAAGAACTAATAGCAGTTTCTACTGAAAACATATCCGCTTATCATAAAACATAGCTATGTTGGATAGAATACAAAACCACCGATCATTATAAAACCTTTTAAAGACCCCTTAAATAACAGGCTAATTCATGCAACAAGGAGGTCTAACGGATCTCCTTCTCCCCCCCTCCCCACACCTAACTCTTCCCCCTTGTCTTCCCCAACACCCCTATCTCACCCAATTTTTCTTGTCCTCAGAGAACAGTATAACTTATTGCCAACTGGTAAGGGGCCATAAACCTCCCCTATAAGTCGGATTATCAGATACCTACGTCACTTCTGTTTCTCCTTATAACAGAAACACACAGACAACACTTGAAGCTGCAATGTAATTAAAGGGAATTAAGACTCGTAAAAAAATATATAAATATGTTCTCACAAGCATAGATATGTTTATTGTTACCTCTTTTTCTTTTTTTTTGCCTTCTACTCCCCTTCTTACAGTACATGTAATTTTCGATATAATGCTGTAATGTGGTCTCTTGCATTGATTTACTGTTACGTACTGTTCCTTCTATTAAGCTCAATAAAACTTTATGGAACCAAAAATACCTGAAAGCGAAAATGTTTACTACGGGAAACAAGGCAGGCAAAACTATGGCAGCATATATAAAAGGCAAAGGACTAAAAGCAAAAATCACACATCTCCATCACCCACACACCACTGAACGACTACTCAAACCCCAAGCAATAGCAGAAGCCTTTAGCACATACTACAAGGACCTATACAATTTACATACAGACCCTGACACCCACCAACCTACTACCCAAGACATCCAAAAATTTCTAAACCAGATAAACCTCCCCTCACTAACTCCACACCAACTATCCATTCTCAACGAGCCTTTCACACCACAAGAAATCACAAAGGTAATTTTGCTACTACCAAATTCTAAATCGCCCGGACCTGATGGATACACGGGAGAATACTACAAACAATTTAGAGATATTTTATCACCCCATCTTTGCATCACACTCAACTCTTACGCCAGGAGATCCACATTTCCTCCTGAAATGTTAGAGGCCATTATCATCACCATCCCGAAACCAGGAAAAGACACTTCCACACCAAAAAATTACCGCCCAATATCGCTCCTTAATATAGACTCAAAAATCTACGCAAAAACTATAGCGAACAGAATAGCCAACTTCTTACCAGACCTCATCCACGATGACCAATCCGGATTTACAAAAGGACGTCAATCATCAGATGCCACTAGAAGATTAATTAATCTGATCCACCATGCTAGCTCTACAGGAACGCCTTCTCTGCTCCTATCACTGGATGCAGAGAAGGCGTTCGATAGTGTGAATTGGACTTACATGTCATTAGCCCTTGAGAAATTTGGCTTTCAGGGAAGAATATTACAAGCGATTTTGGCACTATATTCCTCCCCGTCAGAAAAAGTCTACATATCAGACGCCTTATCGACACCCTTCCGACTATCCAATGGCACCAGACAGGGATGTCCTTTGTCCCCTCTCATCTTCAACCTAGCCATAGAGCCTCTAGCGGAACTTATCAGAACAAATAATAAAATATCTGGACTAACCCTGGCATCCCGCGAACATAAAATCAGTCTCTTCGCGGATGACGTAATCCTGATTCTAAGTATCCCAACCTCTTCACTATCTGAAGCCCAAAGAATCCTAAAATGGTTTGCCGACATATCATACTACAAAGTAAATGAGACAAAATCTTCCATTTTAGCCATAAACGTAGACGCTACTAGACAATCTTGCTAACCTCTCCAAATATGAGCTATCCTGGTTGGGCAGGTTAGCTGCCTTTAAAATATTCCACCTTCCACAACTGATTTACCTCTTCAGGACACTCCAAATACCCATACCACAGAAATATTTCAAGTCCCTGCAGTCCTTACTAGCGAAATACATCTGGCTAGGAAAAAACCTAGAAGGGCCCATACAATATTAATTAAAAACAAATCAGCGGGAGGAGCAGGATACATTGACATCCAAGACTACTACTATGCCTCTATCTTAACCAACCTGAAAGACTGGTTCTACCCCACACCCTCCACTTCATGGGGAAAAATTGAAGCATCATATCTCAAAAGTAGTTCGCTAGCTAACTGGATCCTAGCCATCTCAATAGGAGCTAAACTCCCAACATCATTCCCACCAACTATGATAGCAGCGGCAACCACCTGGAAGAAACTGACCCAACAAAAGTTCCCACATTCTGAGACCACAACTATCAATATCCCCATCCAAACCCTTCATCATATCATACCCTCACTTTCAACTACCCCCTGGGTGGACAAAAACATTAAACACTTACATGACCTATTTACAGACAACACCCCTAAAACATTCAATACATTGCAGGAACAATTCCTCTTACCAAACAAAGAAATCTTTACCTACCTAAGGATCAAGCATTGTATATCCAATATCCCTCAATGCCTCATCAGAATACACACACCAATATGGACATACCTAAACTAATCTCAACCAAAACACAAAGGAATTTCCATATTCTACAACTTACTCCAACAAAAAAACAATCTATACAAAAACAAAACCCTACTGGATTAGGAAAAAACACTAGGGCCAACCTTCACGGCCCACCAGTGGACCACAGCACTGAAGCACACATATGCAGCCACTCGAAACGCAAATCTATGGGAAATGACAATCAAACTCACACAACGATGGTACCTCACGCCAGACAAAATCTCCCAGATACACCCAGCAACATCCAATCTCTGCTGGAGAGAATGTGGAGGTAAAGGAGACTTACTCCATATCTCTGGAATTGCTCACACTTAAAAACATACTGGACAGATGTCTTCAACCTACTCACTCAAACAACACAGGTCCAAATCACACCTACCCCACAATTAGCACTCCTTTCCCTCGGAATAGATGACTTCCCACCACATACCCGCAACATAATGGTTAACATCCTATTAGCCGCCAAAATCAACATCACACGCAAATGGAAAACACAAAAAATACCTACAATATCTGAAGTGATTGAAACAATCGACTTGCACCACACATACGAACAATTGATGGCTATTAGCTCTAATAACACACAATCCTCCACTAAAAAATGGAATCTGTGGGTGCAATGGCGCCAGAAACTTCTCAAATCAACATAAATAGATATATGACCGATGGTAGACCTCTGACTTCCCTCAGGAAGCCTACCCCGGGTGCCCCTTCCTGGCCACAAGGACCCCGACAGGGTCGGCCGAGAAGTCTGGAGGCACTGGGTTGGGTGAAAGGGGGAGACAGGACAATAACTACAACCAGTTAAAATAATATACTCAATCCCCACATGACCAGACAACCATTTGGCAAGGGGAAATGTGTGAATATCTAAATATGAGGAATCCTTGACTCTGTAACATGATGTATACCAACACCTCTATGTATAATATGTTATTTCATATCATAAGCTAATTCCTACTATATGTACTATATTTTTTCTTGTATAATGTTGAAAACTCAATAAACATTATTTGGAAAAAAAAAAGAAGAAATAATGAAAGCCTCCTGAATTACCCTTCTATCTCCTGCAGGGGCCACCAAGTCCAGATTTTTGCCGATTTGTCCCCCACCACAATCCAAAAAAGGAGAGCCCTCAAACCGCTCTTACAAGTTCTCCAACAAAAAGAACTAAAGTACTGGTGGGTCTTCCCTTTGGCTGTTAAATTCATTCTTAAAGGTAAAACGTTCTCCTTCTCATCTTTAACGGAAGGGGAAAAACTTCTTCTACATCTAAAGCTTATCTCCCAGGAAGCCCCAATGGACCTTACTGACCCAGCTGGTACTAATGCGAAAAGACCACTACCTTCTAGCCCTGTTTCACCTCTCTGGTCCAAGTCGAAAAATAAGACTATGAAAAAATTTCACTATGAAACTTGAATAAGCTTCCTCATATAGTCACGTTAATGTCGACTAACGGGCGTTATGTTATTCCTCCACTTTATCTGTTACATTGTTGTTATTTGCAGGTTGCTGCTGTTTCTCAGTCCTCTTGATTTGTTAGGAGAACATTATTGTTTAGCATTCTGACAAATTTTCGCCCACTGACGTCTACTCCGATCTAAAGTTTAGGATGTGAGCTCCTCTCTCCCGGCCGGGAACCGCGAGAGACCTCTCACCTTATATAGCAAGAGGGTTCTTGGATGTTGGTATTTCCTCTACATATTCTGGTTCTTGATTTCCTTTTTTTCTTTTATATCTTCTGGGATAAAGGTTGGCCGAGGGGCGCCCCGGCGGGGTAGGTATCCATGCACCTCCACTTGCCCCTGGGTCCTTACTGGATTTACTAGGGATAAGTTGTCTGCCCTAGATGGGTAAAATACTACATTACTGATAGTTCTCTTTTCCTGGCAGGTTCCCTGGAGAGAGGGCAGGGTCCGTGGTTTGGAGGGGACTTATAACCTCTCGGGCGCCACCACCTTTAACGTCAATTAGGAGAAAGTATTTGAGTCATGTTGTACCCTTCTTTTCCTCTGTCTTTCTGATAATGCACCTAACATTTTCCTCTGTTCCAGATGCTGCCAGACTGGCCAATTGCAATGCAGGATTCCTGGTCATCCTCAAGCACTTCTCCTACTATTTGGGGGCCGCTGGGACGGGGGTGAGTTATGCAGTGTTCCCTGGCTTGATTCTCCACAGGCTCAATGGCTAATGACAACCAACGACACCTCAAATTTTCTACCCACAATGCACAGGGCCTCAATTCCCCGATAAAAAGGAAGAAAGTTCTTAATCATTATAAATCTCTTAAATTAGATGTAGTAATGATTCAGGAAACACATTTCCCGTCACGGTACAGCCCCAAATTCCTCCACTCACACTTCTTCGCATTTTTCCTGGCTAATGGAAAGTCCAAAACTAGAGGGGTAGCGATCCCGATAGCCAAAACCTGCAGTCTCTCCTCTCTTATGGAAATCAAGGATCCTGAAGGGAGGTATATCTTAATCAAGGGTACATTAGATGGGAATTTATTTACTTTAGTCTCGTATTACGCCCCGAATAAAGGTCAGTCCAGCTTCTTTAAATCTATGTTTGACGGGGGGGGGGCGTGTCCGGGCGGGCTCAAGAGCGGACGCATAGGAGAGGAGCTCCGTGTGCGGCTGATAGATTCCGGCTCCATCCATGCTCCGATGCAAGGATTTACCCCCCGAGACAGACCATCCAGCTTCAGCAACATCAAGGCAACCTGAGAACCGCTTTGTGCCTGCTCTGACCTCTGCCTACAGCTGGAGCGCTGGCACTGCAGTCCCGGAACGGAGCGCCCGCCGCCATCTTGCTACACCCTCCAGCTGGGAGAAGACCCTTCCTGCAGCCACGCACTTCGCAGCCTTCATTTCCCGCACTCCAACGGTTGGATTGACCTCCGGGTTGAGGGGTTGAGGCCACTATGACAGGCCCTGCACACAGCTCCGTGACAGACCCGGCACACGGTGGCTGACGCCATCTTGCGGCTTCCGCGGCATTCCCGACCAGTGCTGGAGTGGATAGCCAGGGACGAATCCCGCACGCACATCCACGGGCAGAGAACGCAGCAGAGTAGGCCAGCCTCACTGCTAAAGCCACATAAACAGCCATATAGCCTGCATGAGCCAGATACAAAAGGGGACGCAACTCGGTACACACTTCCTCAGACGGCCGCCACCATCTTGTGGTGTACTTGAAACCCTTTACAGCCATTTACATCCCATACCCCAGGGACTGGCTCGCTGGCAATATTTACCATCTAGGATAATTGCAGTGGAATTCTCCCCAAGGTTCAATAATCCAGACTGCGGCCTACTCAGGCTTGCCTATCTCTCCATTATGAACTATTCCTTTCATACTGCTAGAACAGTTAATATGTCCGACTGTAGTCCCGCCACACCGGGACTGAACTAGCCGCCTATCACTGGTTGTACCTACAGACTGCCATCTATCAGTTGCAATAAACCTCTCAGTCTCACAATCCCCTAGGGGTTGATGTCACCAGGCAAAAAGACGGGCATTAAAACAAAGTCTAAAACAATTCGTGAAGCCCTCACACAAGCTGCTCTTAAAATAGCAGCACAATCATCCCACCAGATGATCTCTGATACCGCTCCACTTCCTGGGAGTCATCGTAGCCCATCACAAGACAGTGACCATCTTAGTGCTGCCCTACCATCTTCCAGTGCTGCCTCAGGATCCCTCCAACACACAGAACTCCTGAATCAGTCCGAGCTAATGTTACAAAGGGCTTTACAACATACGTCAGACTTAATTACAGATAAACTGACAAGAGAGATTCGGGAAGTTGGCCGCCACACCACAATCCTGGAAGAGAGAACAGACGATCTGCAAATGATCACCGCCAACCATGAAGAAGACATAGAATCACTTAAAATGGAGAATGCCACCCTCCAGGCCCGCCTGGAGGACTTTGAGAACAGAGCAAGGAGATCAAATATATGAATCAGGGGCATTCCTGAGGCGGTCGAAGATCTCCGGTCCCCCATCACATCCCTATTTCAAGAGTTGGCCCCATCCATTCCTATTGATAGACTGGAAATGGACCGTATTCACAGGTCTTTAGCTCCACGTAAAGATGAGGGCCCCCCACGGGACATCATCACTAAGTTACACTTTTTCCGCACCAAAGAATAACTCATGGAGGCAGCCCGAAACAAAAGTAATCTCTCATTCCAAGGCTACAAATACCAGTTGTTCCACGATCTCTCTCAACGAACCCTACTTAGGAGGAGAGCATTAAAACCTCATCTACAGGTATTGCAACAGCATATAATCACCTATAGATGGAGCTTCCCTTTTGCGGTCAAATTTACTTACAAAGGTGCATCCTTCAACTGTAAATCTGAAGAGGACATTCTCTCAGCGATCCGCAACCTAAGACTTCCAATTCCAGACCCATCTCCGGACACTTCTAAGAGACGCGTGACCTCTAATTCTCCAAGGAAGCCTCAAGACAAATACGGCCCAACTTCCCGAATGGCAGTTAACAAAAGAAGTCGCCTTTCCTACACCGCACCAATCGAACAGATGGAATGAAAACATCTCATCTCTTCTGTTTATTATTTACTGTGACTTCAAGTTTTAGAGTGCCTACTGGTTTCAAACAACAACAAAGACACCCTCGGTATGGGTAGGGTAAACCTCTAGTAATTAACCATTTCCTTTCACAGGGAAGAACATTTCTGCTGGGCCTGGAGCTAAGTATCCTAAAATGTAGGCTCTATTCCCCCTTTGTCACATAAAATGACACCTGGGGCTCAACAGACACTATTGCAGCGCGGAATACTGGGGGCCCTCCCTCTGCAACTCCAGTAAGCATGTAAAGTGAATATATAGACCTGATGAGGTATGCTCATCATGATGATGACATAGTTGTGAATCTGTAGTGGCGATCCCGGACCGCGGCGCGACATCCTGGCCCTGCAGCCCCCCTAACAGATGATTACTTATCATTATATGCTGCGGAGTGGGTGCAGGGCCCTGGCCCTGGGGTTGTCTCCATGGATCACACCAGAATGGTACAATCTCTTATAAGAATGTTCTGTTAATACTATTTACATGAGTGGCTGTCCAGTTCCCGGAGACAGTCCACTGCTCCTCATTAACTCCTTCGCGACTTCCGATTCCGGCGCCTGATGAGGAAGGAGTGAAGAACGGCGGCTCTGGTCTTCACCAGCTTATAAAGTCTATTCAGCACCAATTTGGGCGACTTGCCCGACCCTAATCCGTTGCCTCGTCCAGAGCACGCCTGGGAGCCGCCTGGTAATGGACAAGTGTGTTCTTCACGATGGGTCTGCCGCTGCACCAAATCTTCGTTCGGATACCGCTGCACCGAATCTTCGTTTGGATACCACTGCACCGAATCTTCGTTTGGATACCTCGATCGTGGAAACGATCGTTGCAAACGGATCGCAGACACAAGCCTCAGTGGCACCTCCCCCTCTGATCTACCCGAACGTGGGCACAACAGAGACCACAGAGGATCAATATACTAGACTAGCCCAGGGCGTGGCAGCCTTACTCACTCCTACCATAACGGCGACAGTTGAAAGGGCTATAGCTGCCAGCATAGCACAAATTAAGAAGGAATTAAACAATCACACCCAGCGCATAGGAGAGCTGGAGAACCGCGTGTCAAACGTGGAAGACGAAATACAGACCGCCCATGCCAGTGAACAACAGTTCCAGAACACGCAGCAATTTCTTCTCGACAAGATCGATGATCTGGAAAACCGGTCACGCAGGAACAACCTTAGGATCGTGGGCCTCCCAGAATCGTACAATGCCGGCTCCTTACATGATCTCTATGAGACCCGCATACCTCAAGTACTGTGTATCGGTAAAGCCTGCACAGTGAAAAGGGCACACCGCATGGGCGCCCCCTCAAATGATCGTCGATCCCCCTGCCAAGTCATTGCGTGTTATCTCAACTACGCGAACAGACTGGCCATAATCAGGTCTTTTAAGAACGTGAAATCTCTACAATTCGAAGGACACAAACTTCTAATTTGTGCGGATTATTCGCAATAAACATCTCGTCGACGCAAGGACTACCAATCAGTCTGTGCAGCACTGTATCAAAAAGGAATTAAGTTCACACTCTACTACCCGGCCTCTCTAAGGTTCACCGATTCCTCTGGTAACGCCAAGACGTTAAACCACCCCGAGAAGGCAGCCAACTACGTCCAGGCTCATCTACATATTCTGATGTATACTCATCCTCCAGCCCCCAATACATTTTCCCCTGGGCCCTGGGATTTCCGCAGTCTGAGAAAAGACTCTCAGAAAAGAGCTCAGTACGCAAACAAGTCGGTTCGAGAGGATCGTTCTTGAATCATGTTCCCTGAATAAGTCTTGCTCTCGCAAGCTTTATTCCACGGCGGATAATCCTCACTTTTTCAAGTACTCAATGCAAGTATACGTACTCATTTACCCTAAAGGTTGAAGCTAATGTTGGCTAGAGTACTCAACTTTGTTGGTATATGTTCACAATTATAATGTAATGCTGAGGACTCTGTTCTCCCTTGCCCTAATCCCTCCACACAGTCTTACCGGAGATCTTCGGGAGGTTGCTGAAGCATCCTACACATATCCCCCATATATATTGAGAGCCGTGGCCGGACTCGCTCACCCCCCCTCCCAATACTCTACCCCGAATTCGGTACCACCTGAACATCTCCGGTAACGCTGTTCCTGTGGAAGGTTTCCTCATGAGGAAAAAGGTGAAGCCTACACTGTTGTTTATTCGTTTTTTAGTTGATGTTTTCCCTTATCGTTACCCAAACCAATATGGGATCGACCAATTCCACTCCACACCCAACTTGAGCTGGCACGCTAATCCCCCTTGTCTTACACCCCCTTTCCATTGTCACTCAATTCGGCTACTTTTGCCCACTTCCAATCACCCTAGGACACGGCACATTAACCCACTTCACGTCCACCCACCCTGAAGGTCGTCTCGTGGAATATTAAAGGGCTTAGATCTCCCAACAAGCGGATGGCGGTCCTGCGCCACCTCCAACGCCTGAAGGCTGATATAGCCTTTCTCCAAGAGACACACCTTACGGCAGCAGACTTTCCCCGACTAAATAAACTATGGGTAGGTCAAATCTTTGACTCGCCCTCACTCAGAAATAAAGCGGGTGTGATCCTGCTCATTCATAAAAAGATCCAATGCGAGATACTGTCCAAGGACAGTGATGAGGATGGCAGAATTCTCATCCTTAAACTTAAAGTGAAATCCAAAGAACTAGTTCTAGCGAATATATATGCTCCCAACTCCCCCTCCCTCCCTTCTTCCAAACACTCACAGCTCGTCTAGCCCCTTACTTACACCACCCTACCATCATAGGTGGAGACTTTAATGTAGTAGATATATGGAGACAAACCAACCCACTCGGCAAACAATATACTTTCTACTCCCACCCTCACCACAGCTTGTCACGGATCGATTATTTCCTCTGCTCACCCTCCATTCTTCAGAATGTCTCCAATCCTCAGATTCTAGACACTGCTATATCCAACCATTCCCCAATTTCGCTAACACTAATAGGCCTTGACGCCCCTAGCTCTTTTAGATCCTGGCGATTCCCTGCCAACCTGGCTAATAACCGAGAATTGATCACTCTAATCAAAAAGTCCTGGGAAGAATATTCTGCTACAAACACAGAACATACTACTGACCCCAACCTCTTTTGGGAGGCAAGCAAGGCTGTTCTGCGTGGCCAGATCATTGCATTCAGCGCTGCCTTCAAAAGGAAACTTGACGCCAACTACAAATTGGCCAGTAAATCCCTACGTGAAGCCCAAGCCCTCCTTAATAACCAAAATTCACCTGAGAACAGACAAAGAAGACAAAATGCTAAAAACCAGTTTGACCACTGGGCCTTTGCTCATGAACGGCACCATCAGGCAGGCACATTTAGATCTGCAATTCCACAAATATGGGAATAAGGCCGGCAAATTGCTCTCCCGCCTATGCAGGGGCAAATTTGCCTCCACTTCTATTAGTGCACTTAAACACCCCAATGGCTCCCTCTCCACCACCCCCAAAGACAATAGTATACTTGAAGCTTTCTACACCAAGCTATACGGGAAAGACCCAATTGATGAGTCGGCGGCACAAGCCTCTCTTGAGCGACTTAGTCTCCCCAAGTCACCCAGGCCCAACTGGACTCTTTAAACTCCCTAATCTCTGTGGAGGAAATCAAACAAGTAATAGCCTCATTATCGCCCAACAAAGCCCCGGGCCCAGATGGATATACGGCAGAGTTCTACAAACACAACATAACCACCATTGCCCCGTCCTTGCTCTCTCTCTACCAGCGGATTCTCGGAGGAGGACCGTATCCTTCCTCCAGCTTCCAAGCTTTCATTAAAATAATCCCCAAGCAAGGGAAGAATCCCACCGACCCTGGGTCTTACCGACCCATTTCATTGCTAAATCTTGACACCAAAATCCTGTCCAAAATCATAGCTAGAAGACTTGCGACAATCATGCCAACTTTGATTCACCCAGCACAGGCGGGCTTCACAATGGGTCGCCCTGCGACTTCTAATATCCGCAAAGTTCTGGCGATGTTGGAACTCGCGAAATCCAAGTCACCCAGCGATTGCGCCATAATCTCGTTAGATGCCGAAAAGGCATTTGATAATGTCAGCTTTTGCTGGCTGAACTTGGTATTGCATAAATTCGGCTTCGTAGGCCCCTTTGTCCATCTCACCAATGCAATGTATACAGCTCCATATGCCAATGTTATCGCAGCTGGAATCAGCTCCAACAGAATCCCTCTGCACAAAGGCACACAGCAGGGCTGTCCTCTGTCCCCCCTACTATTTAATCTGGCCATAGAACCCCTCTCTAGGCACCTGCTTGCCCACACAAAACTACACGGGATCAAAATTGGTACTCACGAAGTACGTTCGGCACTATTCGCGGATGGCATTTTAATATTTTCCGTCAATCCCCAATGTGACATCCCACTAATACAAGAAATCTTCACCAATTTTCGGTTGTGCGCGGGCCTCAAAATAAACTTTAACAAAAGTGAGGTACTCCCCCTGTTCCACACTAGGAAGACCCAATGGGCAATTGACTCAGCATTCCATGTTACTAACTCCCATATTACGTACCTTGGCATAAACATTGGGAATCCCCCTCTTCTATTTATAACCTAAATATCCCTCCTGTTGTTTCACGAATTGTAGGTGAGCTACACAATTGGTCTAACCTCCCACTCTCTCTATTGGGAAGAAGCCATCTCTTTAAGATGGTTAGCTTCCCAAAACTACTCTACCCCCTGCAAACCATCCCCCTTCTTTTACGTATACATCTACATAAGTATATTCAGACAATTAACAAGTCCCTCTCCTCCTTCCTATGGTGGAAGAAACGCCCACGTATAGCTTTAGCCAAATTATTCCTCCCTAACCATCTAGGAGGCTCCAACCTCCCCAACATACAGTACGAAATTACAATCTAGTGTGCCTCCTCAGAGTGGGTTTGGACTGGCTGGCGGGGACCTCCAGATATTCTAATCATGACCTAGAATCTCAGATGGTTACCCCCCCACTGCCTAGATGCTCTCCTCCACTGCAAACTACGAGAACTACCCCCTATTTTGAAGCAAAATCTACTCATTAGAGACACTAACATTGCATGGAAGGAACTCAGGACCAAACTGGGCCTTCCTGCAACCATCTCCCATTCTCTACCTCTCTGGGGCCACCCCAAAAGCCCCTTGTCTACCCAACAATCTATAATAACCTCCTGGTCTCTCCAAGGCCTGAGGACTTACGCTCAACTCTTTGACCCGGCCACAGGGAAAGCCCTTCCCTTCTCCTAAGTTCAAACATCATTTAACCTTCCGAAAACTCACTTTCTCCCCTTTCAACAAGCCATGAGCTTTGCTACCAGCCTGTGCCCTGACAAACTGAAGCGATTTAAACCTTCCTTCATTGACAACCTGCTCCTGAACAATTCGCTAAAAATCAGAGACATCCACAAATCATTATCTGTTAGCCTCTGGAAGTCACGCTCTCAAGACCCACCCTCACCTTGGTCAAGTCTTTTTCCAGGGCAGGCTGACACAAACTTTGCACTGCAAGGCTATAATACTACAAGGGCTTTCATAAAGAATGAATTCTGGAGAGAAAAACAACTCAAAATCCTACACCGGGCATATATGCCCTATTCAATGGCCAAGACAACCTCAGTGCCTCTCCAGTGCACCTGGTGCTCTGCCCATAAACCGTCTTTAAAACATAGTCTATGGGACTGCCCTGCTGTTTCCACCTTCTGGTCACAAGTGGAAACTCTGGCTAATCTAGTCTCTGGATATGCCCCCTGTAAAGACCCACTGCCCTTAATCTTTGGATTCATGGATAATTCCTCCTCAGAGCCCCATAACTGGAATAAAACCATCCTTAACAAACATAGACACTGGTTCACCTACTGTTTCATGGTGGCAAGAAGGACCATTCTCAAACAATGGACATCAAAATCCCCTCCTAATGTATCCATGGTAAAGGCTCAGCTGCTGGGACTCTATCATAAAGAGTTACTGGACCTCTCCCTGAGAGGGAGCAACCCAAACAATTTCGATAAAATTTGGGCAGCCTTCATTACAAAAATCTGCAACATGCCCTCATCCCACCTCAACCAGGACCGGATCCTTGACTACACCCCCTGAAAAGTGTTTGGAGTGACAAAACACAATGGAAAATCTAAGCCCTCCCTTACTAACCCCCCCCGCTCTAGCTAACCAAAGGTTAGACTAGATTTCTTATCTTATGATCAGTCTGAATCAACCAGCGCTGTCCAGCGTCTATATGCATCAGCTTATAAATGTGCTTGAATTGATGATGTGTTACCATCACCTTATGGAACTCCCCCATTATCCATAGTGGTTCCCACCTCCCTCACCTCCCCCCCCCTCCCTTCCTCCCTTTCCCCTTCCTCCCTCTCATTTATGGTAAATCTCACTCAGCACCCATGATTCGTTTATCTATCCTTGTTCTGATTTACTGGACTTTCGAGGGTCAGAAAATCCCTTGGTCGGCCACTTCAGCCCTCCCTGGGATTTTCATGCTTCTAGTTGGAGCACAACTATTGGTTAATTCTTTACTAACCATTTGTTTTTGCTGACGTTGTATTTTTCAGTGTCCAGTGTTTTCCACACATTTCTTATTAGCATCCCAATACACCTGTCCCTTCTTAACCCCTTCATCTATCCCCCCCCTTCTTTTTACTCTTTTTTTTTCCCTTCCTTCTTTCTCCTCCCTTCCCCCACTCCCTCACTACTTATCTCCAGGGGAGGGGCCCACGATAATCAACCCTGCTACAACAAAACTAGTCCTACCCAGCAACCCCCATGGCCTCTCTACCCATCTTGACACATAACGTCCAAGGCCTGAACGAGCCAGTTAAGAGCACCAAAGCCTTTTGCACCTACGCATCCGTTACAGCTCATGTGGTTTGCCTTCAGGAAACACATTTTTCTGCCCATTCTACTCCGAAATTTCTCACATGCCAATACCCACAAGTTTATACGGCCTCGGCAGCTAAGAAGTACAGAGGCGTTTTGGTCACCTTCCATTCCACTACGCCATTTACACTGCACACTGAGATAAAAGACCCAGAAGGCAGATACTTACTTCTTTCTGGTCAGCTCCTTGACCAGGACATCACTAAAGTCTCCTACTATGCTCCAAACACTAATCCACTCCCTTTCCTCTCACACTTATTCCAACTTATAGACTCCCACAAACGAGGGACAGTTGTTATCTGTGGAGACTCTAACGAAGTCTTATTCCCTCCCTTAGACAAGTCCCCGATACCCTCATCACCCGCACGCCTCTCATATAGACAACTTTTGGAGTGCTATTCCCTATTTGACTCCTGGAGAGAACTTAATCCAGACAGACGCTAATACACACATTATTCCCACCCACATAAATCCTTTGCACGCATAGATCATATGCTAGTCAACATAGCGACTGCCGCCTTGATTATAGATTCAAATATTCTCCCTAGTGCATGGTCTGACCACAATGCAGTAATCACCTCTCTCTCCTCCCTGGTCCCAACTCCCTCACAAATAAGTTGGACTATGGATGACAGCCTTTTAGTGAACCCAGTACACAGACAGGTACTTTCCACCGCGCTTCAAGAATATATATACACCAACTTGGCCCCTAACATAGACCCTCTTACCAGAAGCTCACAAACCCTATATGAGGGGTGTTTGCATAAGTCAGACTTCCCATGATCGGAACGAGTATCGTAAATGTTTAAAACAACTCGATAAGACCTATTGGGAAGCCACAGACCAATTCCAGAATTTCCAATCCCAAATTAACAGAGAACTGTTCGAAAAAGCCAGATTGGAACTTGACATAAGCTTAACAGAAACGGCGGAGAAAAAACTTTGTAAAACAAGACATACTTTATACATGCGGGCCAATAAGCCAGACACTTTCCTTGCATTGGCACTCCGTAGGGCAGACTATACCCCCAAATCAATAAGAATGAAAGTCGCCGCCAACTCATACACTAGCAACCCTCTGAAAATCTTAAATGTCTTCCGCAGGAAGCTCTCGGAGCTTTACAGTGACTCCTCCCAACTCAACCAAACAAACTTAGACTCCATGCTCGCAGGCATCCACCTCCCATCTCTCACCCAAGACCAAAGAGCAGCTTTAGACCAACCACTAGAGGTAGAGGAAATAATAGCTACAATTAAAACTCTGAAACCCTGCAACGTCCAGGTCCAGACGGCCTTTCTGCCACTTATTGTAAATTATTTTCTGATATATTAGCTCCACTTTTAGTGACAGCCTTTAACTCCCTCCTCAAGGGCAATCAATTTAGACCTGAGTCCCTCACAGCATCAATTTCCATGATTCCTAAACCTAACTCTGACGAATGCGCCTGGTCAAACTACAGGCCTATCTCGATACTTAACCTAGACATAAAAATTCTTGCCAAAACCCTTGCTACCAGGTTACTACCAACCATAGGCAAGCTAATACATAAAGATCAAATGGGATTTATCCCCTCTAGGCAAGCTGGCGACAACATACGCAGAGCTACACTCTTAGCACATGCAGCACGCGCGAGACGCATCCCAACATGCTTCCTTTCGCTAGACATACGCAAAGCATTTGACTCACTAGCCTGGCCTTATCTCCGCTCAATACTCCTAAGGTGGGGTTTTGGTACAAATTTTCTTGCTTGGATTCTAGCTCTCTACTTTAATCCCAAAGCCTATGTCACTTACTCAGGATTTCGTTCTGACCCTTTCCCCATACACAGAGGAACCCGGCAAGGTTGTCCCCTCTCCCACCTCCTATTTGCTTTGACCATTGAACCGTTAGCAACTCTCATTCGGGAAAATCCTAATATTGCTGGCCTAGAGCTGGGAGGCCACCATCACAAACTCTGTTTGTTTGCTGATGATGTTTTATTATTTATGACGTCACCTCTAACATCTGCCCCAAATTTAATGAAACTGCTTGCCGATTTCGGCCAGATCTCTGGACTTCACATTAATCCCCAGAAATCTAAAGTCCTAAACATCTCTTTGCCACCTAACTTGTACTCCCAACTCAGGGAATCCCTCCCCTTTTCCTGGTCTGCAACTCATCTCACCTATCTAGGTATTAAGTTTACATCAGACCCTGCTGACCTTTACACCGCCAATTACCCCCACATGCTCGGTCACCTCACTACTTTAATGTCCAAATGGACGTCTCTTCCCCTATCATGGCTTGGAAGGATCACGGTCATTAAAATGTCCATCCTCCCTAAAATTTTATATTTGTTCAGGGTATTACCGGTCAATGTCCCATTGCACTATCTTAGATACTACAACACAAGGCTTCCGCCTTCATCTGGGGTTCCCACAGACCACGCCTACCCCCACAAACCCTCTATACCCCTCGCATAAGAGGAGGATTGAGTGTTCCCAATTTTACTAAATATTACCAAGCAGCTCAACTGGCTATACTGCCCAAATATCACGCCACTAAGGAAGACCCCCTTTGGGTAGCCCTAGAATCAGTAGACCTTGACCCGCTCTCCACTGCTAACCTCCTTTGGTTGCCCCCATCGCAGTGCCATAACATCACCAACCCAATCACCAAACACAGTTTGAAGGTCTGGAATAAACTTAAGACGCAATTTGGCCTCCAGTCTCCCCATAACCCTCTCCACTCCTTCATGCATAACCCAGGCTTCTATCCAGCTTGAACGGCCCCGAATTCCTTCTCCACCTGGTCAAGAGCTGGACTCCTGCGAGCACATCACCTATACAGCATCAATATCATCAAACCCTATGTGAAACGCACCACCTGCCCTCCACTGAATTCTTCAGGTATTTGCAAATAAAGCACTTCTATTCGCAATACCCTCCCCCAGATAGATGTTCCCCATCTCTATTGGTATTTGAACAAGCTTGTCACACCAATCCTCATAAACGAGGTCACTACTCTTATCCGCCTCTACCACAACGCCTCCTACATATGTCGAGAAATGGGAGAAAGATCTACCTACTTATAATGACGGTATAAACTGGAACCAAATCTGGCAAGCCACCAAATCGGCCTCACCCAATATTGCTGCCCTAGAGACTAACTATAAAGTTCTCACTAGATGGTACCTGGTTCCTTCCAGGATTTCTAAATTCCACCCGAGATACTCCCCAGCATGCTTCCGGGGATGTCCTGATCAGGGCACCCATATGCACTTTTGGTGGGATTGCCAGTCAGTCCGTACCCTATGGTTAGAAGTCTTCCAGCTCCAACTTCCAACTCCTACTCCTATCTCGCATCTTTGAAACACCGTTAACACCTGATCCTGTTGTGGCTCTCCTGAACGGCAAACCACACAACCTAACCCAGAGGCAATTTAAGCTTTTACTTTTCGTGACAACTGCAACTAAACAAGTCATTGCTAAGGCCTGGAAAACGACTACGTTATCCCTGGCCCCAGTCCACCACCGGAGCAATCAGGCTTTTGTGCATGCTAAAACAGAGGCCATATACCTCGATAAATTATCCCAATTCAAAAGACTCTGGCAACCCTGGATCGACCTGGGACTGGCAATAAATTTTGATTATCAACAATAGATAAAATCTTGGCACCGATCCCTTATATAGAGGAGTATCATACGTTCGGCACCCCCCCCCCTCTGGAGATACCCCCTCCCTCTCCCCCCTCCTTCCACCCCTCCTGCTTTTCACTTCGCTCAATACCTGATGTACCCGTTATCTTTACCTGATTCTCTATTCATTATGTTATTATTTTTTTTTTCTCTCTCTCTAATTCCTCTAAGGATGCTGGGACGTGGATCCTGTGAGACCCTTGTCCCCCTATTTAGGTTGGGCCAACTGTTGGACCCCGACGGGACCTAGTCGACCTTCTATGAGCTACCTCTCGTTCGCTTTTGCCCCAAGCTCATAAATGTCTAAAAGACTATCTAAGCAAACTGAATACTGAAAAGTCAGAAGTTATATTTGATCAATTCAAATCACTAAGGTTTACGTCAATACACTGTTATATTTGATTCTCATTGCCTGTACGCATACACTATGCACAGTCGTTGGAGCTCTATTATGTTATTATCATACGTATTCATGCTACCTTTCCAGTACTTATTGGATCTTGTAATTCATTTTCTTTCTTATGTACTACTGTTTAATGAAAACTTCAAAAAAATATTGAAACAAACAAAATCTATGTTTGACACCATTCAATCTCATTTAATAGGAAGAGTTATCCTGGGTGGCGATTCTAACATAGCCTTTGATCACGGTCTTGACAAATCCAGACCCAATGGAGACCAACTGATGTGCCCTTCCAGAGCAAGTTTAAAAATAGCCAAAATAATTCATTCACTCAACTTGACGGATATCTGGAGGGAACATAACCCAACCAAGAGAGACTTCACACACTATTCATCCCCACATAACTCCTACGCACGTATTGACCATCTTCTAGTACAGAAAAACACAATACCCCTAGTACTGAACTCGAAAATAGTTGACACAGCCCTCTCAGACCACTCCATAGTTCTTATGCAAATTCGTTCTTACTCCAATTTTGCAAAACAAGCTCAGTGGAGGCTGAACGAATCACTGCTCACTGACCCCATTAGAGTCACGGAGATAAATAAATCACTCAAGGAATATTTCCTTCTTAACAACACAAATGGGACCTCAGCAGAAACCCTCTGTGCAGCGCATAAAGCATACATTAGAGGCAAATTTATTCAGATGGCTTCTCAAATAAAGAAAGAGAGATCTGTGGATCTTGCCAGACTGTAAAAATCTTATATCTCCCTCCAGGCGCTACATAAGGCCCAACCCTCCAGAACTCTCACAGCACAACTCGACAAAGCAAGATTGGATCTTAATGTGGCCTTCACAGCCAGAGCAGAAAAATCTATCCGCTGGAGCGGACAAAAATTTTACACTCAGAACGATAAACCTGGCACGATGCTGGCGGCTAGGTTGTCTCCCTGACCTCGCCCCTACGCTCTACCCAGGATTAGAATCCCAGGACATGGCCTCTCCAATAACCCCAAGAAAATCCTTGACACCTTCCACAGGTTTTATACGGACTTATACAGTTCTCCAGACCAGAGCCATAAGAACTCCACTCCAACATTCCTTGACGAGGTCCCCCTCCCCTCCCTGACTGTAGAGCATAAACTAATATTGGAGGCAAATTTTACAGAAGAGGAGAT
Source organism: Glandirana rugosa (assembly GCA_018402905.1). NCBI lineage: Eukaryota > Metazoa > Chordata > Amphibia > Anura > Ranidae > Glandirana > Glandirana rugosa. The sequence continues at coordinate 49,101 of BLSH010046242.1, read as the reverse complement.
CTTGGAGGTCATCAAGGACTCAAGGAAAGGGTCTGCCCCAGGTCCAGATGGACTGTCCATCCCCTACTATAAAGCCTTCACTGGGACATTAGCCCCTCACTTCACAAATTTCTTTAATTCCAAAACTCAGGGTTCTCCTCTGGACACACAGCTTAACTCTGCTTTTATCACAGTAATACCGAAACCAGATAAAAACCCTGAAGAGGTAGGTAACTACAGACCTATTTCACTGATCAACAACGACATTAAAATCTTAACGAAGATTTTGGCCAACAGGTTAGCTACATTTATTAATTCCTACATACACAAGGATCAAATACGTACAGCTATTGATCTGATTTCCATCCTACAAACAAACTGGGAAGAGGGCCCTAAACAAAGAGGCATGGTCTTATCATTAGATTTGCAGAAGGCCTTTGATTCAATATATTGGCCCTACATTTTCTCAATCCTAGAGAAATGGGGTTTTGGCCAGCGATTTATGGGCATCATTAAGGCTCTTTACTCCTCCCCTAAGGCACGAATAAGGTTACAGGGGTACTATTCGCAAACAACAGACATAGCCAAGGGAACGAGACAGGGCTGTCCCCTTTCCCCACTCATTTTCGCTATTGCCATCGAAACTTTGGCGATAGCGATTTGTCAAAACCCAGATATCAAGGGTGTCTCTTGCGGCTCGCAATGTCATAAATGTGGTCTCTACGCAGATGACATTCTTTTGTTCATCACGTCCCCCCATACATCTCTCCCCAACTTAGTCCGTACTCTAGACTTATTTGCAGACTCGTCAGGACTCAAAGTGAACTACTCTAAATCTCATGCAATGAACATTTCATTAGATCCTGAGGTAGTCTCCTCCCTGCAGCACTCTTTCTCCTTCAAATGGAGTTCGACTCTAATTAAATACTTAGGCATTAACTTGACAGCTAAGACAGAAGACCTATAGCCTAACAATTTCCAACCAACTTATAGAAAACTTGAGGTCGACCTTAAATCATGGTTGAATAGCAATGTCTCCTGGTTGGGTAGAATCAATGCCATTAAAATGACCCTTCTGCCGCGGATTCTTTACCTTTTCAGGGCTTTTTCGATAGCTATTAGTTAAGAACATTTGAAGGCTTTCCAGAGCAAGGTCCTAAGATTTGTCTGGGGAAGCTCGGGATATAGGTTACCTCAAGCCACTTTATATAGCATTAGAAGAAAGGGTGGTCTAGGGCTTCCATCTTTCCTTAAGTATTATCAAGCAGCCAGATTGGCGCAACTCTCCAGGGTGTACTCAAGGTATGAGAAACCGGATTGGATTGAGATCGAGAGGCAGGCAGTCCCAAATTTCACAATCAACTATCTCCTGTGGGCAGATCCCAAAAAGAGACCCTCGATTTTATCTCCAACTTTATCCCACTCCTTTGCCCTCTGGGACTCTCTACGAAACCGACCCGAACTAACTTCACTCCTAAAACCATTAGCACACATCTTTCACAATCTGGACTTCCCTCCTGGACTAGATATTAAAGCTTTCAGGTGGTGGCTGGTTAAGGGGCTGTACCGTATAGGACATTTCTTCACATCAGTAGGCCCCATGTCTCTGGCCCATTGCATAAGTAAACTGAACCTCCCGGATTCTGAGAGGTTCAGATTTCATCAAATCTCCCATTTTCTTTCTCATATTTGGAAAGAAAAACCCCTTCCGCCCTCCATTACGGTATATGAAACTTGGTGTGGTCAAGCCATGGAGCAAAGGGGAGGTATCTTGGTAGTTTAAGCAGCTCTCACCACGCCGGCGGCGAAAGCCTCTTATATGAATTATTGGGAGGAAGATTTCCAGTTTTCATGGGACTTGGAGACGTGGCATGGAGCCCTTTCTAATTCTTACCGAGGCATTTTAAACACTGTCCTCATGGAAGCTAGTATTAAGATTATCACCAGGTGCTATCTAACCCCGGCTAGGCTGGCCCATATTTATCCTTTGGCAGACCCACAGTGTTTTAGGGGTTGTACACTTCTAGGTACTATGCCACATATCTGGTGGGAATGCCCAAGGATAAGACCTTTTTGGAGGAAAATATTTAACCTTATTGAGAGGCTGACCCATGTTAAGGTCTCCAGGTCCCCTGAGAGCGCCCTTCTCAATGAACACATACCAAACCTGTCCAAACCTAATAGGAAATTAGTGCAGTTTATCTTGCTCGGAGCCAAACTCACTATAGCAAAATCATGGAAAAAAACAAAGGTCTCCTTTGCAGCCAACACAAGGAAAATCTCCTGCATCATGTCTCAGGTAAAACTTTCCAGCATCCTCTCAGACACTACTAAGAGGTTAGAGGACATCTGGGAACCCTGGGCAGCCTATATTGGCATCTCTTTCATTCCGGGACAGAACGTGTCCGTCAACTCGGCTGACTTGAGCTGATTTTTGGTGCTGTTATATTCTCTCTTTTCCTTTTCTGTCTTTTTCTAATTTTCTAGTACTTTGGATTTTTGAGCTTAAGTTTCAGTTGTCCTTTGGTAGACAAAATTTTTGCAGGAATGTGACTTACATGACTCAAGGCACACTCTTCCTTCCCCTCCCACTAGGAGTTGACGAGGCAAGAGGTGGGCTACTGCACTACTCTCCCACTTTGGGATGAAACCCCCCCTCAGGACACAGCTTGCTCCCATCATGGGGTGTCTAGAGGATGGGAGTTGGAGCTCACCACCTCGGCCTACTCAGCCCGTTGGGTTTGTGGCCCCTCCTGCCTAAATTTTTCTGTGGGCGAGAGGGAGGAGAGCCTGCGAATTCAGTCACCATTAGGTCTACTTTACCGGTAAAGTGTATTACCACCCGTTTTTCTATGCACTGAGGTACTGTGCCTTTCTCTGTTATGCTTAATTTAGGAAAGAAACATTTTGGAAATAAATTTAAATTTAGGTTGGTGGTGCTGATGTCCGCCCCAGGACACAGTTATGCTCCCTTCTGGGGTCTCTAGGATGGAGATCTGCAATCACACCATACAGCTAGTAATGTTTTTGAGTATGTTGTTGAAGCTCAAACTCAACTTATATTTGCACTTTTTGCATGAATGCATTCCCCTGTTTCACTTCTTAATGCTCAAAATGTATTTCTGAGATGTTTATTCACATATTGTGAAGCCAATTTGAGTCAAGACCATGTCTAGCCACTAAAAACTGACATTGTCAAATGCCTTCTCAGCATCTAGGGTTATTATGGCTTTGTCTCCGGTGGGGTCGTCCCTGGCTCTCTCCAACACCATCAGAACTTTTCTAATATTTGCTGTGGCAGACCTGCCCTTCATGAATCCCGACTGCGCAGGGTATATGATGGATGGCATGATATTGGCCAGCCTGTTTGCTAGGATTTTAGAGAGTAACTTGGAGTCCCAGTTTAAATTTGATATTGGACGATAAGCACCAGGATCTGTAGGGTCTTTGCCCTTTTTGTGGATCAACTTTATGTGGGCTCGGAATCCTGAGGGGAGGTATTTGTTTCCCTGTAAGATATTTTGGTAGACTGCTTGGAGAGGTGCTATCAGGGTGTCAACTGCTAGTTTATAAAATTCTGGGGTGAAGGGAGTCCTAAGGCTCGGGTGTATTTCAACTAGGTGTTTTTCCCGTTTCTGGGATGTCTAGGACCACGAATAGCAGGTTATAGTTTAAATTTGACCCTGAGGTTCAATGAGAGATTTTAGGATCGTTTGTCCGACCGGTTATAGTACGGTAGGTAGTATATGGGACGCGTCAGCCCTAAGTACTTCCCGTCCAGACGGTGTCGTTTATAATCTTTTCAAGACTACCACAACCTCTCTCGGTCCCTGCTGGGGTGGCCTCTGTTTCGGTATTATTGGGATCTACGACTCTTCCGTAAACTGTTACAGTCAAAAATCACCGATCTGTACCAGAACT
>BLSH010046241.1:15164-31110 GCA_018402905.1 Glandirana rugosa | reverse complement strand
AGAGAGCTGGTGGATAATGTTAAGACTTCCGGGATCTCGTGGTCCTTTTACCTCTGCGGGTGTTTTACTGGGGTAAAACCTTTCGATTGTGGAGTTGTATATTAGATACTCCGTATTACTCGAAAAACTTGCCAAGTAAAAAAAGGTCTTCAAAAACCTTTTACACCCTTTTTTTACTTTGGCGTAAAAAAAATGTGTTTCGACAGGTAAATATTCTATAAAGGTTGTGTATCGTACATCTTTCCTTTTTACTGTGGGGTTTTATGTAAGACGATAAGGAGGACTTATACCGTTATGGTGTACACACTCTGAAAATGTGTCGGAGATGAGATGTGCAATTTATGTTTCTAAAACGCCTGAAGGTGCTAGTTCAATGTTGGGCCTCTGTATGTGGCCAGGCTGTGTAAAAGTCTCACACATGTGGTATTGCCATATTCAGGAGGAATAGCAGAATGTATTTTGGGGTGTCATTTTTCCTTTCTACATGCTATGTGTTGGAAATATCTTATAAATGGACAGCTTTGTGTAAAAAAAATGCGGTTTCATTTTTTTCCCACATTTTCCAAAAACTTCTGGAAAAAAATGAACCGTTCAAAAAGCTCATTATGCCTCATAGATTATATGTTGAGGTGTTAGCTTTCCAAAATGGGGTCATTTTGTGGGCGTCTCCATTTTCCTGGTGCTCTAGGGCCTTCAGAATTGTAATAGGTGGTCGAGAGATGAGATGTGCACACATGTGGTATCGCCATACTCAGGAGGAGTAGCAGAATGTATTTTGATGTGTCATTTTTCCTTTCTACATGCTATGTGTTGGAAATATCTTATAAATGGACAATTTTGTGTAAAAAAAAATGCGTTTTCATTTTTTTCTCACATTTTCCAAAAACTTCTGGAAAAAAATGAACAGTTCAAAAAACTCATTATGCCTCATAGATTATACGTTGGGGTGTTAGCTTTCCAAAATGGGGTCATTTTGTGGGCGTTTCCATTGTCCTGGTGCTCCAGGGCCTTCAGAAGTGTAATAGGTGGTTGAGAAATGAGATGTGTAATTTATGCTTCGAAAACGCCTGAAGGTGCTAGTTCAATGTTGGGCCTCTCTATGTGGCCAGACTGTAAAAATGTCCCAGACATGGGGTATCGCCATACTCAGGAGTAGTAGTAGAATGTGTTTTGGGGTGTAATTTGAGGTATGCATATGCCATGTGAGAGAAATAACCTGTTACAATGACAATTTTGTTGAGAAAAAAAAAAAAATCTTCATTTTGCAAAGAATTGTGGGCAAAAATGACAACTACATAAAACTCACCATGCCTCTTACTAGATACCCTGGAATGTCTTCTTTCCAAAAAGGGGTCATTTGGGGGGTATTTGTACTTTGCTGGATTGTTAGGGTCTCAAGAAATGAGATAGGCCGTCAGTACATCAGGTGTGATCAATTTTCAGTGATTTGCCACATAGGTTGTAGACCCTCTAACTTTCACACAGACCAAATAATATACACTAATTTGGGTTATTTTTACCAAAGATATGTAACATTATAAATTTTGGCCAAAATTTCTGAAGATAAATTACTAATTTGCAAAATTTTATAACAAAAACGAAGAAAAATGCATTTTTTTTCAAAATTTTCGGTCTTTTTTTAATTATAGCGCAAAAAATAAAAAACCCAGCGGTGAGTAAATACCACCAAAAGAAAGCTCTAATAGTGTGAAAAAAAGGACGCAAATTTCATATGGGTACAGTGTTGCATGACTGAGTAATTGTCATTCAAAGTGTGAGAGCGCTGAAAGCTGAAAATTGGTCTGGGCAGGAGGGGGGTTTAAGTGCCCAGTAAGCAAGTGGTTAATATGCAGGATTTATATTGTTTGCTCAGCCATTTACAAAATGAAGGCAGACAGTCCAGTTACAGTACAATTAGATACGAGATGAATCAAAGGGACCTGCTCAATAGAGCTTACAATCTAAGATGGAGGGTCATGTGATGCAAAAGGTTATAACTGCGGTGATGAGCTGATGGACAAAGTAAAAACACAGTGTATTAGTTAGAAGCAGGATAGGCTTCTTTAGAGAGAAGGGTTTTCAGGGATTGTCTAAAGAAGGATAGATTCAGAGATAGTCAGACAGATTGGGGTAGGAAGTTTCATAGAATGGGAGAAGCTTAGGAAAAATCCTGGAGGCGAGCATGGAAGGAGGTGCCTGAGCATGTCATGTGATGCATGGAGTCCGAGGGGAGTGGCTGGAGCCTCCTGTACGGGTCTGCGGTACGGGAGCAGGGTAAGCCGGGAATGGGACTGTCAGTGCTGTTTGGACTGAAGTGGACCAAAGGGACCACCTGGCGTGGAGAGAGACTGTCACTGACTCAGGAGGGGACGTGTTGGTGAGGTGTCATCATCTTCAGCTGTGCTGCTGTCAGTGCCACTGTCAGAGTCAATTTCATGTGTGTGCCCCCATTCTAATTTCTTGTCCTCCAGAGTCCTGTCCCTGAGCTACTTACTTACTATTTTGAAAGTAAAATAAGAAACGTGTTTTATTGCCTTAACCACTTCAGCCCCAGAAACATTTCCCACTTTCGGACCAGAGCACTTTTTGCGATACTGCACTGACAATTGCGCGGTCGTGCGACATTGTACCCAAACGCAATTGGCGTCCTTTTTTCCCCACAAATAGAGCTTTCTTTTGGTGGTATTTGATCGCCTCTGCGTCATTTCTGATTATCGCTATAAAAAAAGAGTGACAATTTTGCAAAAAAAAACATTTTTTACTTTTTGCTATAATACATATGCAAAAAAAATATATAAAAATCAAATTTATTCAACAGTTTTGACCGATATATATTCTTCCACATATTTGTGGTAAATAAAAAATCGGAATCTGCGTATATTGATTGGTTTGCGCAAAAGTTGCGTTTACAAACCATGAGAATTAATTTATGGTGTTTTTAATTTTTTTTACAAGTAATGGCGGCGATCTGGGATTTTTAGCAGGACTGCGACATTACGGTGGACATTTCGGACATTTTTGACACTTTTTGAGACCATTGACATTTATACAGCGATCAGATCTATAAGAAAAACACTGATTACTGTATAAATGTCACAGGTGAGGAAAGGGGTTAACCTGCAGGGGGCAATCAAGGGGTTAAGTGTGTTCCCTGGGTGTGTTCTAACTGTGTGGGGGCTGGGCTGGCAGGGGCATAACAGATCTAACTGATTCCGAATACAGGGATCAGTAGATTTCTGTCATGCCGCCTGTCAGAACGGGGAACCACCGTGTTTACATTGATTGGACGAATAGGAGGAGGAGACGCACGGCAGAAGCCACTGTGATGCAGAGGAGGAGACACAATGGAAGCTGCCGCCCGCTGCCCATCCGCAACCTAGATCGGGTAAGTGCAGGGCTGGGTGACCGACTGCGGGAGGGGTGGTTGTTTGCCACCCCTCAAAAACAAAACAACCAGCTGACACTGCTACCGGCTGATTTATATTTACGGGGCAAAGCAAGTGCATTACCACTAGAAAAAAAATAAGCATGTATTGCTGCTAAAGCTACCTGGACAAAGTATTTTTAACCAAAATAAACCAGAGTGGAATACTACTGCTGTATGTAAGCCAAGATAATTGTAAACGAAAAAAACATCCATTGCCAAATATGCACCACTGTTGCTCAGACTGTCTGTGAGAAGGACACTGTTCCATAATACTCCATACAGCCTTAAAGAGTTACTAAACCCACAACAGTAAAATCAGTCTGTATTTGCAGTAAAGCATGCTTGTTATACTCCCTGTGGAACCTAAGAAGTTATTCCTCTGAATTGTGTAAAAAGGCTGTTTGATCCTGTCTTCTCTGATCCTCTAATTTTTCTTGGGAGAGTGCATGTGATCAGCACAGGGCCAATCAGCACTGTCCAGACAGAGGGTCAGAGGTCCTGCAGCCTCGTAGGGCAGTCAGAGGAGAATGAAAACTTCTCCTACAAGCTTTAACCAGACACTGATAGAAGTCACAAGCAGGGGCGTCTTTAAGGCAGGGCAAAAGGGGCAGCTGCCCTGGGCCCTGTCATTGTTGTGGTGTCCAAAGCAGCTGCCTCATACTTGCCTACTATCCTGGTTTAAATTCCCTTGTCCCTTGAAATTTTAGTCCTATGCTGTGTCCTGATATTTCAGTGTGAAGTGCTGCTACTAATGCTGCCCAGCTCTGCCCTTTTGTGCACAGATCACTCACCTGCAGCCCTATGTTTACATGTAAATAAATGGCATTGATATGTAAATAGCAGCAACATTCATATGTAAATAGTGGTGGCCGTCGGCATTCATATGTAAATAAAGGCGGCATTCATATGTATATCATACCCCCCTGAGGTCATATCCACCATCACTTATACTGAATGCTGCCCACTGGGGAGGTAAAGGGGCATGCTTGAAAGCCCTGCCTGCAACTGTGGTCATTAAGCCTAACATCAGCCTATTCTGCAAAAGGTAAGCAAATGGTGGGAAGGAAGGTAGTGTCGGGTGTGCAGAGATAGGCAGGGAAGGAATTACAGTTTGAGGTACACAGGTGAGCAAGGAGGGAATGTATAGAGGTAAGGAAGGTGGGTGCAAAGATGAGCAGAGGAGGCAGGTAGAGTGGAGAGGAAGGGGGTCGGTTTAGGGTACAGAGGTTAACAGGGGTTTTAGGAGGTAAAGGTGTGCTGACAGAGTGGATAAAGATCTTGGTCGCGTGTAGAGCAGCCCATTCATTTCCAGGGCTGCTCTATGCGCTACAAATGCAGAAGAAAGTCCCTAACCCTTTTTTAAAATCACACGGTGCCAAAGCACATGCCAGCAGATGCGTGAGGGTGTCATTAAAAATTGATGCCACTGCTGTGTATCTGCTCAAGGGCAGCACGTGTCTGTGGTGTCAGGAAAGCAACTTTGCGTTCTCCAGTCCATGGTATGCAGGCAGTGAGGAGATCATGTGCTGTAACCTCTAGCAACCAATCAGTGAGCAGTAATGATGTACAGTAATCTCTAACAACCAATCAACAAGCAGAAATCATGTGCTGTAACCTCTAGCAACTAATCAGTGAGCAGTAATGTGTGCTGTAACCTCTAACAACCAATCAGTAAGCAGTAATGATATGCTGTACTCTCTGGCGGCCAATCGCAATCACTGCCTGATATGATTCAGTGAACTGATTTTGAGTCTAACTGCTATTTATTTATGTGTCAGAGCAGGTGGAGAGAGAAGTTGCATGGGGGATCCCAAGAAAATTTTTGCCCATGGTCCAATCCATATTAAAGACGGCCCTGGTCACAAGACTGCTATATACTGCTGATGAGAAAGGGTATTTAGCAGTTTAAATTTACTAAAAGAATTGTATTTCCATGTAGATATAGTGAATGTAGGCTCTTAGGTTTGGTAACACTTTAAGGAATCTCCCAAGCTTGTAATTGAATGTATGTTCAATTTTCAATTTTGGGTTTGAAGCCACATAAAAAGGCTGTACAGTATTTTTTATGCTTTGGTACAGTTCCCAAATCTTTGAAGACTTTATTTAGTATTAAAAGTGGTCAGAAACAGAATTTGTCAAGTTTCCAACCAAACAGGTTTCAGCAACCTTATCCACAATTTCTTTTCATGCTCTGCTTTTCAACACACTAAAAATACATCATGACTGCCAGTGATTGGTCTCAGAACACCACACACTCCGAGTTGTCTGTACAGAGTGGTGGGGAGATTGGTATAATCAGCACTCATCCTTCTCCATTCATCATGTTTGCTTCTCCATAAGGAAAAACAGGTAAGGATCAACCTCACTGACAATGTCCTCTCTTAGTTCCAGCTGAGACCCAAGAGTAGGACTTCCTTACTTTGGTTAGGGAGACCACACTACTGGACACTTTTCAAAAGACAATATGACAAGGCTGTCTAGTAACACCCAAGAACCATATAAATCCCACCCTGTTTCTGCTGTATTGTGCCAAGAAGTAAATATAAAACATGTTCCAAAAAGACAGGATCTCCAATGAGTCTCACGTTAAAGCTTGTAGGCATCACCGATGGAGGAGTCACATTCTCTGGGACCTACCCAGTAATGCCCACGTAACGTGATACAGGGTATCCCATGTACCTAGCCGGAAGTGCCACAGAAGAGGAGAAGCTCAGGAACACGGGAAGAGATGATCTGTGTCAGGATGAAGTCTCATAATGTCATAGGGAGTTAGGCGACGTTGACTGTGCTGGTGGAGTGGCTACATGTGGGTGGGTGCAGTGTGGGGTGGTGGCGGCGGCAGTAATGCACTCACTCACTCCGGATGCAATAGCAAGAACTTGTACTGTAGACAGAATATAACAGTTCACAACAGGCCCAGCGGGAAGGCAGACCGGGAACTCTCATGGATGAACAGCAGATTGTAGCAGAGCAGATCTCAGCCAAACTGACAACATCTGTCTTAAAGGGGCAGAGCAGCTGGGCCGTTTCCAAGCAGAGAGTTTTACAGGAAGAGTGCCGGATCCCTGGGCTTTCCCTAATCATCTGGAACCTTTCCCTGCCACTCTTACTGCCCCTGACAGACAGGTGGCCATCCCCACACTACCCATAAGCTGAATGAGTGCCAAACTCAGGAGCCAGGGTCTTAAATTATTATTAATATGCAGGATTTATAGTGTTTGCTCAGCCATTTACAAAATGAAGGCAGACAGTCCAGTTACAGTACAATTAGATACGAGATGAATCAAAGGGACCGGCTCAATAGAGCTTACAATCTAAGATGGAGGGTCATGTGATGCAAAAGGTAATAACTGTGGGGGATGAGCTGATGGACAAAGTAAAACACAGTGTATTAGTTAGAAGCAGGATAGGCTTCTTTAAAGAGAAGGGTTTTCAGGGATTGTCTAAAGAAGGATAGATTCAGAGATAGTCAGACAGATTGGGGTAGGAAGTTTCATAGAATGGGAGAAGCTTAGGAAAAATCCTGGAAGCGAGCATGGAAGGAGGTGCCTGAGCATGTCATGTGATGCAAGGAATCCGAGGGGAGTGGCTGGAGCCTCCTGTACGGGTCTGCAGTACGGGAGCAGGGTAAGCCGGGAACGGGACTGTCAGTGCTGTTTGGACTGAAGTGGACCAAAGGGACCACCTGGCGTGGAGAGAGACTGTCACTGACTCAGGAGGGGACGTGTTGGTGAGGTGTCATCATCTTCAGCTGTGCTGCTGTCAGTGCCACTGACAGAGTCAATTTCATGTGTGTGCCCCCATTCTAATTTCTTGTCCTCCAGAGTCCTGTCCCTGAGCTACTTACTTACTATTTTGAAAGTAAAATAAGAAACATGTTTTTTTTGCCTTAACCACTTCAGCCCCAGAAACATTTCCCAATTTCGGACCAGAGCACTTTTTGCGATACTGCACTGACAATTGCGCGGCCGTGCGACGTTGTACCCAAACGAAATTGGCGTCCTTTTTTCCCCACAAATAGAGCTTTCTTTTGGTGGTATTTGATCACCTCTGCATCATTTTTGATTATCGCTATAAAAAAAAGAGTGACAATTTTGCAAAAAAAACATTTTTCACTTTTTGCTATAATACATATGCAAAAAAACAGTTTTGGCCGATATATATTCTTCCACATATTTGTGGTAAATAAAAAATCGGAATCTGCGTATATTGACTGGTTTGTGCAAAAGTTGCGTTTACAAACCATGAAAATTAATTTATGGTGTTTTTAATTTTTTTTACTAGTAATGGCGGCGATCTGGGATTTTTAGCGGGCCTGCGACATTATGGTGGACATTTCGGACATTTTTGACACTTTTTGAGACCATTGACATTAATACAGCGATCAGATCTATAAAAACACACTGATTACTGTATAAATGTCACAGGTGAGGAAAGGGGTTAACCTGCAGGGGGCAATCAAGGGGTTAAGTGTGTTCCCTGTGTGTGTTCTAACTGTGTGGGGGCTGAGCTGGCAGGGGCATAACAGATCTAACTGATTCCGAATACAGGGATCAGTAGATTTCTGTCATGCCCCCTGTCAGAACAGGGAACCGCCGTGTTTACATCGATTGGACGAATAGGAGGAGGAGGGAGGAGGCTCACGGCAGAAGCCACTGTGATGCAGAGGAGGAGAAACAATGGAAGCCGCCACCCACTGCCCATCCGCAACCTAGATAGGGTAAGTGCAGGGCTGGGTGACCGACTGCGGGAGGGGTGGTTGTTTGCCACCCCCCAAAAACAAAACAACCAGCTGACACTGCTACCGGCTGATTTATATTTACTGGGCAAAGCAAGTGCATTACCACTAGAAAAAAAATAAGCATGTATTGCTGCTAAAGCTACCTGGACAAAGTATTTTTAACCAAAATAAACCAGAGTGGAATACTACTGCTGTATGTAAGCCAGGATAATTGTAAAAGAAAAAACATCCATTGCCAAATATGCACCACTGTTGCTCAGACTGTCTGTGAGAAGGACACAGTTCTATAATACCCCATACAGCCTTAAAGAGTTACTAAACCCACAACAGTAAAATCAGTCTGTATTTGCAGTAAAGCATGCTTGTTATACTCACTGTGGAACCTAAGAAGTTATTCCTCTGAATTGTGAAAAAAGGCTGTTTGAACCTGTCTTCTCTGATTCACCCATTTTTCTTGGGAGAGTGCATGTGATCAGCACAGGGCCAATCAGCACTGTCCAGACAGAGGGTCAGAGGTCCTGCAGCCTCGTAGGGCAGTCAGAGGAGAATGAAAACTTCTCCTACAAGCTTTAACCGGACACTGATAGAAGTCACAAGCAGGGCCGTCTTTAAGGCAGGGCAAAAGGGGCAGCTGCCCTGGGCCCTGTCATTGTTGTGGGGTTCAAAGCAGCTGCCTCATACTTGCCTACTATCCTGGCTTAAATTCCCTTGAAGTTTTAGTCCTATGCTGTGTCCCGATATCTCAGTGTGAAGTGCTCCTACTAATGCTGCCCAGCTCTGCCCTTTTGTGCACAGATCACTCACCTGCAGCCCTATGTTTACATGTAAATAAATGACATTGATATGTAAATAGCGGCAACATTCATATGTAAATATTGGTGGCCGTCGGCATTCATATGTAAATAAAGGCGGCATTCATATGTATATCATACCCCCCTGAGGTCATATCCACCATCACCTATACTGAATGCTGCCCACTGGGGAGGTAAAGGGGCATGCTTGAAAGTCCTGCCTGCAACTGTGGTCATTATGCCTAACATCAGCCTGTTCTGCAAAGGTAAGCAAATGGTGGGTAGGAGGGTAGTGTCGGGTGTGCAGAGATAGGCAGGGAAGGAATTACAGTTTGAGGTACACAGGTGAGCAAGGAGGGAATGTATAGAGGTAAGGAAGGTGGGTGCAAAGATGAGCAGAGGAGGCAGGTAGAGTGGAGAGGAAGGGGGGCGGGTTAGGGTACAGAGGTTAGCAGGGGTTTTAGGAGGTAAAGGTGTACTGACAGGGTGGATAAAGATCTAGGTCGCGTGTAGAGCAGCCCATTCATTTCAAGGGCTGCTCTATGCGCTACAAATGCAGAAGAAAGTCCCTAACCCTTTTTCAAAATCACACAGTGCCAAAGCACATGCCAGCAGATGCGTGAGGGTGTCATTAAAAATTTATGCCACTGCTGTGTATCTGCTAAAGGGCAGCACGTGTCTGTGGTGTCAGGAAAGCAACTTTGCATTCTCCAGTCCATGGTATGCAGGCAGATCATGTGGAGATCATGTGCTGTAACCTCTAGCAACCAATCAGTGAGCAGTATTGATGTACAGTAATCTAACAACCAATCAACAAGTAGAAATCATGTGCTGTAACCTCTAGCAACTAATCAGTGAGCAGTAATGTTTGCTGTAACCTCTAGCAACCAATCAGTAAGCAGTAATGATATGCTGTACCCTCTGGCGGCCAATCGCAATCACTGCCTGATATGATTCAGTGAACTGATTTTGAGTCTTACTGCTATTTATTTATGTGTCAGAGCAGGTGGAGATAGAAGTTGCATGGGGGGTCCCAAGAAAATGTTTGCCCATGGTCCATCCATATTAAAGACGGCCCTGGTCACAAGACTGCTATATACTGCTGATGAGAAAAGGTATTTAGCAGTTCATATTTACTAAAATAACTGTATTTCCATGTAGATATAGTGAATGTACGCTCTTAGGTTTAGTAACACTTTAAGGCATCGCCCAAGCTTGTAATTGAATGTATGTTGGATTTTCAATGTTGGGTTTGAAGCCACATAAAAAGGCTGTACATTTTTTTTTATGCTTTGGTACAGTTCCCAAATCCTTGAAGACTTTTTTTAGCATTAAAAGTGTCCAGAAACAGAACTTGTCAAGTCTTCAACTAGACAGATTTTAGCAATCTTACCCATAATTTCTTCTAATGCTCTGCTCTTCAACACACTAAAAATACAACATGACTGCCAGTGATTGGTCTCAGAACACCACACACTCCGAGTTGTCTGTACAGAGTGGTGGGGAGATTGGTGTAATCACACACTCATCCTCCTCCATTCATCATGTTTGCTTCTCCATAAGTGGAAAAACAGGTAAGGATCAACCTCACTGACAATGTCCTCTCTTAGTTCCAGCTGAGACCCAAGAGTAGGACTTCCTTACTTTGGTTAGGGAGACCACACTACTGGACCCTTTTCAAAAGACAATATGACAAGGCTGTCTAGTAACACCCAAGAACCATATAAATCCCACCCTGTTTCTGCTGTATTGTGCCAAGAAGTAAATATAAAACATGTTCCAAAAAGACAGGAGCTCCAATGAGTCTCGAGTTAAAGCTTGTAGGCATCACTGGCGGAGGAGTCACATTCTCTGGGACCCACCCAGTAATGCCCACGTAACGTGATACAGGGTATCCCATGTACCTAGCCGGAAGTGTCACAGAAGAGGAGAAGCTCAGGAACACGGGAAGAGATGATCTGTGTCAGGATGAAGTCTCATAATGTCATAGGGAGTTAGGCGACGTTGACTGTGCCGGTGGAGTGGCTACATGTGGGTGGGTGCAGTGTGGGGTGGTGGTGGTGGCAGTAATGCACTCACTCACTCCGGATGCAATAGCAAGAACTTGTACTGTAGACAGAATATAACAGTTCACAACAGGCCCAGCGGGAAGGCAGACCGGGAACTCTCATAGATGAACAGCAGATTGTAGCAGAGCAGATCTCAGCCAAACTGACAACATCTGTCTTAAAGGGGCAGAGCAGCTGGGCCGTTTCCAAGCAGAGAGTTTTACAGGAAGAGTGCCGGATCCCTCGGCTTTCCCGAATCATCTGGAACCTTTCCCTGCCACTATTACTGCCCCTGACAGACAGGTGACCATCCCCACACTATCCATAAGCTGAATGAGTGCCAAACTCAGGAGCCAGAGTCTTAAATTATTATTAATATGCAGGATTTATAGTGTTTGCTCAGCCATTTACAAAATGAAGGCAGACAGTCCAGTTATAGTACAATTAGATACGAGATGAATCAAAGGGACCTGCTCAATAGAGCTTACAATCTAAGATGGAGGGTCATGTGATGCAAAAGGTTATGACTGCGGGGATGAGCTGACGGACAAAGTAAAAACACAGTGTATTAGCTAGAAGCAGGATAGGCTTCTTTAAAGAGAAGGGTTTTCAGGGATTGTCTCTAGAAGGGTAGATTCAGAGATAGTCGGACAGATTGGGGTAGGAAGTTTCATAGAATGGGGGAAGCTTAGGAAAAATCCTGGAGGCGAGCATGGAAGGAGGTGCCTGAGCATGTCATGTGATGCAAGGAATCCGAGGGGAGTGGCCGGAGCCTCCTGTACGGGTCTGCGGTACGGGAGCAGGGTAAGCCGGGAACGGGACTGTCAGTGCTGTTGGGACTGAAGTGGACCAAAGGGACCACCTGGCGTGGAGAGAGACTGTCACTGACTCAGGAGGGGACGTGTTGGTGAGGTGCCATCATCTTCAGCTGTGCTGCTGTCAGTGCCACTGTCAGAGTCAATTTCATGTGTGTGCCCCCATTCTAATTTCTTGTCCTCCAGAGTCCTGTCCCTGAGCTACTTACTTACTATTTTGAAAGTAAAATAAGAAACATGTTTTTTTTGCCTTAACCACTTCAGCCCCAGAAACATTTCCCACTTTCGGACCATAGCACTTTTTGCGAAACTGCACTGACAATTGCGCGGTCGTGCAACGTTGTACCCAAATGAAATTGGCGTCCTTTTTTCCCCACAAATAGAGCTTTCTTTTGGTGGTATTTGATCACCTCTGCGTCATTTCTGATTATCGCTATAAACAAAAAAAGAGTGACAATTTTGCAAAAAAAACATAATTTTTTACTTTTTGCTATAATACATATGCAAAAAAAAAATATGAAAATCGAAATTAATTCAACATTTTTGGCCGATATATATTCTTCCACATATTTGTGATAAATAAAAAATCGGAATCTGCGTATATTGATTGGTTTGCGCAAAAGTTGCGTTTACAAACCATGATAATTAATTTATGGCATTTTCATTTTTTTATTTTTTTTACTAGTAATGGCGGCGATCTGGGATTTTTAGCAGGACTGCGACATTACGGCAGACATTTCGGACATTTTTGACACTTTTTGAGACCATTGACATTTATACAGCGATCAGATCTATAAAAAAAACACTGATTACTGTATAAATGTCACAGGTGAGGGAAGGGGTTAACCTGCAGGGGGCAATCAAGGGGTTAAGTGTGTTCCCTGGGCATGTTCTAACTGTGTGGGGGCTGGGCTGGCAGGGGCATAACAGATCTAACTGATTCCGAATACAGGGATCAATAGATTTCTGTCATGCCGCCTGTCAGAACGGGGAACCGCCGTGTTTACATCGATTGGACAAATAGGAGGAGGAGGGAGAAGCCACTGTGATGCAGAGGAGGAGACACAATGGAAGCCACCGCCCGCTGCCCATCCGCAACCTAGATAGGGTAAGTGCAGGGCTGGGTGACCGACCGCGGGAGGGGTGGTTGTTTGCCACCCCTCAAAAACAAAACAACCAGCTGACACTGCTACCGGCTGATTTATATTTACTGGGCAAAGTAAGTGCATTACCACTAGAAAAAAAATAAGCATGTATTGCTGCTAAAGCTACCTGGACAAAGTATTTTTAACCAAAATAAACCAGAGTGGAATACTACTGCTGTATGTAAGCCAAGATAATTGTAAAAGGAAAAACATCCATTGCCAAATATGCACCACTGTTGCTCAGACTGTCTGTGAGAAGGACACAGTTCCATAATACCCCATACAGCCTTAAAGAGTTACTAAACCCACAACAGTAAAATCAGTCTGTATTTGCAGTAAGGCATGCTTGTTATACTCACTGTGGAACCTAAGAAATTATTCCTCTGAATTGTGTAAAAAGGCTGTTTGATCCTGTCTTCTCTGATCCTCCCATTTTTCTTGGGAGAGTGCATGTGATCAGCACAGGGCCAATCAGCACTGTCCAGACAGAGGGTCAGAGGTCCTGCAGCCTCGTAGGGCAGTCAGAGGAGAATGAAAACTTCTCCTACAAGCTTTAACCGGACACTGATAGAAGTCACAAGCAGGGCCGTCTTTAAGGCAGGGCAAAAGGGACAGCTGCCCTGGGCCCTGTCATTGTTGTGGGGTTCAAAGCAGCTGCCTCATACTTGCCCACTATCCTGGTTTAAATTCCCTTGTCCCTTGAAGTTTTAGTCCTATGCTGTGTCCCGATATTTCAGTGTGAAGTGCTGCTACTAATGCTGCCCAGCTCTGCCCTTTTGTGCACAGATCACTCACCTGCAGCCCTATGTGTACATGTAAATAAATGGCATTGATATGTAAATAGCGGCAACATTCATATGTAAATAGTGGTGGCCGTCGGCATTCATATGTAAATAAAGGCGGCATTCATATGTATATCATACCCCCCTGAGGTCATATCCACCATCACCTATACTGAATGCTGCCCACTGGGGAGGTAAAGGGGCATGCTTGAAAGTCCTGCCTGCAACTGTGGTCATTAAGCCTAACATCAGCCTATTCTGCAAAGGTAAGCAAATGGTGGGAAGGAGGGTAGTGTCGGGTGTGCAGAGATAGGCAGGGAAGGAATTACAGTTTGAGGTACACAGGTGAGCAAGGAGGGAATGTATAGAGGTAAGGAAGGTGGGTGCAAAGATGAGCAGAGGAGGCAGGTAGAGTGGAGAGGAAGGGGGTCGGTTTAGGGTACAGAGGTTAGCAGGGGTTTTAGGAGGTAAAGGTGTACTGACAGAGTGGATAGAGATCTAGGTCGCGTGTAGAGCAGCCCATTCATTTCAAGGGCTGCTCTATGCGCTACAAATGCAGAAGAAAGTCCCTAACCCTTTTTCAAAATCACACGGTGCCAAAGCACATGCCAGCAGATGCGTGAGGGTGTCATTGCAAATTGATGGCACTGCTGTGTATCTGCTAAAGGGCAGCACCTGTCTGTGGTGTCAGGAAAGCAACTTTGCGTTCTCCAGTCCATGGTATGCAGGCAGTGAGGAGATCATGTGCTGTAACCTCTAGCAACCAATCAGGGAGCAGTATTGATGTACAGTAATCTCTAACAACCAATCAACAAGCAGAAATCATGTGCTGTAACCTCTAGCAACTAATCAGTGAGCAGTAATATTTGCTGTAACCTCTAGCAACCAATCAGTAAGCAGTAATGATATGCTGTACCCTCTGGCGGCCATTCGCAATCACTGCCTGATATGATTCAGTGAACTGATTTTGAATCTTACTGCTATTTATTTATGTGTCAGAGCAGGTGGAGAGAGAAGTTGCATGGGGGGTCCCAAAAAAATGTTTGCCCATGGTCCAATCCATATTAAAGACGGCCTTGGTCACAAGACTGCTATATACTGCTGAAGAGAAAAGGTATTTAGCAGTTCATATTTACTAAAATAACTGTATTTCCATGTAGATATAGTGAATGTAGGCTGTTAGGTTTAGTAACACTTTAAGGCATTGCCCAAGCTTGTAATTTAACCACTTCAGCCCCGGAAGGATTTCCAGCTTTAGGACCGGAGCCCTTTTTCAATTTGGCACTGTGCCGCTTCAAATGGTAATTGCGCGGTCATGCAATGCAGTACCCAAACGAAATTTGCGTCCTTTTTTCCCACAAATAGAGCTTTCTTTTGGTGGTATTTGTTCACCACTGCTCTTTTTAATTTTTGCAATATATACAAAAATATAACGGAAATTTTGAAAAAAAATGATATTTTCAACTTTATGTTATTACAAAAATACAATAAACTAAATTTTAGTCATAAATTTTTGCCAAAATGCATTCAGCCACATGTCTCGGGTAAAAAGAAAAGCAAAATCGCGTATATTTATTGCTTTGCGCAAAAGTTATAGCGTCTACAAACTAGGGTACGTTTTCTGGAATTTCCGCAGCTTTTATTTTATGACTGCCTATCTCA
Source organism: Glandirana rugosa (assembly GCA_018402905.1). Classification (NCBI taxonomy): domain Eukaryota; kingdom Metazoa; phylum Chordata; class Amphibia; order Anura; family Ranidae; genus Glandirana; species Glandirana rugosa. The sequence continues at coordinate 15,699 of BLSH010046241.1, read as the reverse complement.
TTTCTTGAGGTGCTAAAATGGAGGGGCAGTACAAAACCTCCCCAAATGACCCCATTTTGGAAAGTAGACACCCCATGGAATTTGCTGAGAGGCATGTTGAGCCCATTGAATATTTTATTTTATTGTCAGAAGTGATTGAAAGATGACCAAAAAAAAAAAAAAATTACACAAAGTTGTTACTGAAATGATATATTGCTCACATATTCCATGGGTATGTGTGGAATTACACCCCAAAATACATTCTGCTGCTTCTCCTGAGTACGGGGATACCCCATGTGTGAGACTTATTGGGAGCCTATCCGCATACGGGACCCCGAAAACCAATCACCACCTTCAGGCCAGTAGAAAGTTAGTGAAGACTGTTATTTTATTTTATAAGTTACCCGAGTTGTACGGAGAGTCGTTTAAGGTACCCCACAGATGAAAGGTTTTACCCCAGTAAACCCCTCCAAAACATGACGGGGAGGTAAAATCGTGGAGTTCTTTACTCTATCCGTCAGTATTTTATTTTCGACGCCTTTAAGGTCTTTTGCAT
>BLSH010046241.1:3542-15154 GCA_018402905.1 Glandirana rugosa | reverse complement strand
TCAATATTGGAAAACGTAGTGTACTGGGAGGTAGAATCTAACATTCGAGATAACTCGTCCAGGGAAACTAAGTAGAGCATAGATTAACATGACATTGACCTGACAGACGGAAGTAAAACATTTACCGACTCGTTTGTTATATTTAGGACGTATAATTATTATTACATTCTGGGACCGAGGACTCAAACCGTGAGTAAGTCGAATACCTATCACACCCCTACCGGTGGACAGACAGTCCCCGTCATTATCACCGTCCCTTTCCAAGGTCTACTAATCCTTTTCGGGTCCCTAGGCCGTGAGAAGGACATTTTGAGAGACGAACCTTTGCCGGGTCGACGAGACGGGGAAATTCTGTCTAGCAGAGCAGATCTCAGCCAAACTGACAACATCTGTCTTAAAGGGGCAGAGCAGCTGGGCCGTTTCCAAGCAGAGAGTTTTACAGGAAGAGTGCCGGATCCCTGGGCTTTTCCTAATCATCTGGAACCTTTCCCTGCCACTATTACTGCCCCTGACAGACAGGTGGCCATCCCCACACTATCCATAAGCTGAATGAGTGCCAAACTCAGGAGCCAGGGTCTTACATTATTATTAATATGCAGGATTTATATTGTTTGCTCAGCCATTTACAAAATGAAGGCAGACAGTCCAGTTACAGTACAATTAGATACGAGATGAATCAAAGGGACCTGCTCAATAGAGCTTACAATCTAAGATGGAGGGTCATGTGATGCAAAAGGTTATAACTGCGGGGATGAGCTGATGGACAAAGTAAAAACACAGTGTATTAGTTAGAAGCAGGATAGGCTTCTTTAAAGAGAAGGGTTTTCAGGGATTGTATAAAGAAGGATAGATTCAGAGATAGTCAGACAGATTGGGGTAGGAAGTTTCATAGAATGGGAGAAGCTTAGGAAAAATCCTGGAGGCGAACATGGAAGGAGGTGCCTGAGCATGTCATGTGATGCAAGGAATCCGAGGGGAGTGGCCGGAGCCTCCTGTACGGGTCTGCGGTACGGGAGCAGGGTAAGCCGGGAACGGGACTGTCAGTGCTGTTTGGACTGAAGTGGACCAAAGGGACCACCTGGAGTGGAGAGAGACTTGTCACTGTGACTCAGGAGGGGACGTGTTGGTGAGGTGTCATCATCTTCAGCTGTGCTGCTGTCAGTGCCACTGTCAGAGTCAATTTCATGTGTGTGCCCCCATTCTAATTTCTTGTCCTCCAGAGTCCTGTCCCTGAGCTACTTACTTACTATTTTGAAAGTAAAATAAGAAACGTGTTTTTTTGCCTTAACCACTTCAGCCCCAGAAACATTTCACACTTTCGGACCAGAGCACTTTTTGCGATACTGCACTGACAATTGCGCGGTCGTGCGACGTTTTACCCAAACAAAATTGGTGTCCTTTTTTCCCCACAAATAGAGCTTTCTTTTGGTGGTATTTGATCACCTCTGCGTCATTTCTGATTATCGCTATAAAAAAAAAGTGACAATTTTGAAAAAAAAACAACATTTTTTACTTTTTGCTATAATACATATGGAAAAAAAAATATAAAAAACGAATTTATTCAACAGTTTTGACCCATATATATTCTTCCACATATTTGTGGTAAATAAAAAAATCGGAATCTGCGTATATTGATTTGTTTGTGCAAAAGTTGCGTTTACAAACCATGAGAATTAATTTATGGTGTTTTTAATAGTAATGGCAGCAATCTGGGATTTTTAGCGGGACTGCGACATTACAGTGGACATTTCGGACATTTTTGACACTTTTTGAGACCATTGACATTTATACAGCGATCAAATCTATAAAAAAAACACTGATTACTGTATAAATGTCACAGGTGAGGAAAGGGGTTAACCTGCAGGGGGCAATCAAGGGGTTAAGTGTGCCCTGGGTGTGTTCTAACTGTGTGGGGGCTGGGCTGGCAGGGGCATAACAGATCTAACTGATTCCGAATACAGGGATCAGTAGATTTCTGTCATGCCGCCTGTCAGAACAGGGAACCGCCGTGTTTACATCGATTGGACGAATAGGAGGAGGAGGGAGGAGACGCACGGCAGAAGCCACTGTGATGCAGAGGAGGAGACACAATGGAAGCCGCCGCCCGCTGCCCATCCGCAACCTAGATAGGGTAAGTGCAGGGCTGGGTGACCGACGGCGGGAGGGGTGGTTGTTTGCCACCCCCCCAAAAACAAAACAACCAGCTGACACTGCTACCGGCTGATTTATATTTACTGGGCAAAGCAAGTGCATTACCACTAGAAAAAAAATAAGCATGTATTGCTGCTAAAGCTACCTGGACAAAGTATTTTTAACCAAAATAAACCAGAGTGGAATACTACTGCTATATGTAAGCCGAGATAATTGTAAAAGAAAAAACATCCATTGTCAAATATGCACCACTGTTGCTCAGATTGTCTGTGAGAAGGACACAGTTCCATAATACCCCATACAGCCTTAAAGAGTTACTAAACCCACAACAGTACAATCAGTCTGTATTTGCAGTAAAGCATGCTTGTTATACTCACTGTGGAACCTAAGAAATTAATCCTCTGAATTGTGTAAAAAGGCTGTTTGATCCTGTCTTCTCTGATCCTCCCATTTTTCTTGGGACAGTGTATGTGATCAGCACAGGGCCAATCAGCACTGTCCAGACAGAGGGTCAGAGGTCCTGCAGCCTCGTAGGGCAGTCAGAGGAGAATGAAAACTTCTCCTACCAGCTTTAACCGCACACTGATAGAATTCATAAGCAGGGCCATCTTTAAGGCAGGGCAAAAGGGGCAGCTGCCCTGGGCCCTGTCATTGTTGTGGGGTTCAAAGCAGCTGCCTCATACTTGCCTACTATCCTGGTTTAAATTCCCTTGAAGTTTTAGTCCTATGCTTTGTCCCGATTTCTCAGTGTGAAGTGCTGCTACTAATGCTGCCCAGCTCTGCCCTTTTGTGCACAGATCACTCACCTGCAGTCCTATGTTTACATGTAAATAAATGGCATTGATATGTAAATAGCGGCAACATTCATATGTAAATAGTGGTGGCCCTAGGCATTCATATGTAAATAAAGGCGGCATTCATATGTATATCATACCCCCCTGAGGTCATATCCACCATCACCTATACTGAATGTTGCCCACTGGGGAGGTAAAGGGGCATGCTTGAAAGTCCTGCCTGCAACTGTGGTCATTAAGCCTAACATCAGCCTATTCTGCAAAGGTAAGCAAATGGTGGGAAGGAGGGTAGTGTCGGGTGAGCAGAGATAGGCAGGGAAGGAATTACAGTTTGAGGTACACAGGTGAGCAAGGAGGGAATGTATAGAGGTAAGGAAGGTGGGTGCAAAGATGAGTAGAGGAGGCAGGTAGAGTGGAGTGGAAGGGGGCGGTTTAGGGTACAGAGGTTAGCAGGGGTTTTAGGAGGTAAAGGTGTACTGACAGAGTGGATAAAGATCTAGGTTGCGGGCTGCTCTATGCGCTACAAATGTAGAAGAAAGTCCCTAACCCTTTTTCAAAATCACACGGTGCCAAAGCACATGCCAGCAGATGCGTGAGGGTGTCATTAAAAATTGATGCCACTGCTGTGTATCTGCTAAAGGGCAGCACGTGTCTGTGGTGTCAGGAAAGCAACTTTGCATTCTCCAGTCCATGGTATGCAGGCAGTGTGGAGATCATGTCCAGTAACCTCTAGCAACCAATCAGTGAGCAGTATTGATGTACAGTAATCTCTAACAACCAATCAACAAGTAGAAATCATGTGCTGTAACCTCTAGCAACCAATCAGTAAGCAGTAATGATATGCTGTACCCTCTGGCAGCCAATCGCAATCACTGCCTGATATGATTCAGTGAACTGATTTTGAGTCTAGCTGCTATTTATTTATGTGTCAGAGCAGGTGGAGATAGAAGTTGCATGGGGGGTCCCAAGAAAATGTTTGCCTATGGTCCATCCATATTAAAGACGGCCATGGTCACAAGACTGTTATATACTGCTGATGAGAAAAGGTATTTAGCAGTTCATATTTACTAAAATAACTGTATTTCCATGTAGATATAGTGAATGTAGGCTCTTAGGTTTAGTAACACTTTAAGGCATCTCCCAAGCTTGTAATTGAATGTATGTTGGATTTTCAATGTTGGGTTTGAAGCCACATAAAAAGGCTGTACATTTTTTTTTTATGCTTTGGTACAGTTCCCAAATACTTGAAGACTTTTTTTAGCATTAAAAGTGTCCAGAAACAGAACTTGTCAAGTTTTCAACCAAACAGGTTTCAGCAATCTTATCCATAATTTCTTCTAATGCTCTGCTCTTCAACACACTAAAAATACAACATGACTGCCAGTGATTGGTCTCAGAACACCACACACTCCAAGTTGTCTGTACAGAGTGGTGGGGAGATTGGTGTAATCACACACTCATCCTCCTCCATTCATCATGTTTGCTTCTCCATAAGGAAAAACAGATAAGAATCAACCTCACTGACAATGTCCTCTCTCAGTTCCAGCTGAGACCCAAGAGTAGGACTTCCTTACTTTGGTTAGGGAGACCACACTACTGGACCCTTTTCAAAAGACAATATGACAAGGCTGTCTAGTAACACCCAAGAACCATATAAATCCCACCCTGTTTCTGCTGTATTGTGCCAAGAAGTAAATATAAAACACGTTCCAAAAAGACAGGATCTCCAATGAGTCTCGAGTTAAAGCTTGTAGGCATCACCGGTGGAGGAGTCACATTCTCTGGGACCCACCCAGTAATGCCCACGTAACGTGATACAGGGTATCCCATGTACCTAGCCGGAAGTGTCACAGAAGAGGAGAAGCTCAGGAACACGGGAAGAGATGATCTGTGTCAGGATGAAGTCTCATAATGTCATAGGGAGTTAGGCGACGTTGACTGTGCTGGTGGAGTGGCTACATGTGGGTGGGTGCAGTGTGGGGTGGTGGTGGCGGCAGTAATGCACTCACTCACTCCGGATGCAATAGCAAGAACTTGTACTGTAGACAAAATATAACAGTTCACAACAGGCCCAGCGGGAAGGCAGACCGGGAACTCTCATAGATGAACAGCAGATTGTAGCAGAGCAGATCTCAGCCAAACTGACAACATCTGTCTTAAAGGGGCAGAGCAGCTGGGCCGTTTCCAAGCAGAGAGTTTTACAGGAAGAGTGCCGGATCCCTCGGCTTTCCCTAATCATCTGGAACCTTTCCCTGCCACTATTACTGCCCCTGACAGACAGGTGACCTGTCCCTATACTACCCATAAGCTGAATGAGTGCCAAACTCAGGAGCCAGGGTCTTAAATTATTACTATACAGGATTTATATTGTTTGCTCAGCCATTTACAAAATGAAGGCAGACAGTCCAGTTACGGTACAATTAGATATGAGATGAATCAAAGGGACCTGCTCAATAGAGCTTACAATCTAAGACGGAGGGTCATGTGATGCAAAAGGTTATAATTGTGGGGGATGAGCTGATGGACAAAGTAAAAACACAGTGTATTAGTTAGAAGCAGGATAGGCTTCTTTAAAGAGAAGGGTTTTCAGGGATTGTCTAAAGAAGGATAGACAGGGCTGCCCTCTCTCTCCAGCACTATTCTCACTAGCCATTGAACCAGTGGTAGAGGCACTACGTACCGTGCCACTTATCAGGGGTCTCCGTATTGGTATGCTGGAGCAGAGGGTTGCCATGTATGCTGACGACATGTTGTTGTTTCTTAATGACGCAGGCCCATCGCTACAGGGGGCCCTTTCAGTTTTAAATTCCTTCTCTAAGATTTCTGGACTCAAGGTCAGTTGGTCTAAGTCTCTGCTGTTTCCAATTGACCAGGATGCCAAAACTGTAGCTCCTCTAGATATTCCTTTACAGTGGGTAGATACATTTAAGTACCTGGGGGTGGTGATTTCTTTAACCACTTCAGCCCCGGAAGGATTTCACACTTTAGGACCAGAGCACTTTTTGCGATTTGGCACTGCGTTGCTTTAACTGACAATTGCGCGATCGTGCGATGTTGTACCCAAACTAAAATCTTTTGGCCGATTTATATTCTTCCTCATATTTTTGGCAAAAAAAAATCGTAATCTGCGTTTATTGATTGGTTTGAAAAAAGTTGCCGCGTTTACGGATGATGAGAATTCATATCTGGAATTGTTTTTTTTTTTATTTTTTACTAATAATGGCGGCGATCTGCAATTTTTAGCGGTACTGCAATATTGCAGCGGACATGTCGGACCATTTTGACACTTTTTTGGGACCATTGGCATTTATACAGCGATCAGTGCTATAAAAATGCACTGATTACTGTGTAAATGCCATTGGCAGTGAAGGGGTTAACCTGGAGAGGGTGCTCTAAGGGTTAACTGTGTTCCCTGGGTGTGTTCTAACTGTATGTGGGCTGGGTTGGGCTGGCTGGGGGAAGGGAGTGATCACGGCTTCCATATACATCACGGGTAGCCGGCGGCGATCAAGTCCGCCCTACCCACTCCCTGGCCCCCCCCCCCCCCAAACACAGTAAGCGCGCAAGCTCACAGTGAGGGATATCGCAGCCGTCGTCATATGACGGCAGTTTGCGATATCGAGCTACTTTGTCGCCGTCAGACTGCGGTCGGCAAGTAGTTAAAAGCTACAGATTTTCTTTCCCTAAACTTGGCCCCTGTTATACAGGAGATTAGGACTAGGCTGAAGGCGTGGGAGAACTTGCCCCTGTCTCTGTTGGGTCGCTTTAATTTAATAAAAATGAAAATAGTTCCTAAGCTCACTTATGTTTTCAGGCATTGCCCACAATGGTTACCCAAGTCCCTTTACACAAAACTGAATCTGATGTTTTTGTCCTCTCTTTGGGGTTCTAAACCGCCTATATACAAACTAAAGACCTTAATGCGGCCATGTCTCCTAGGTGGTATGGCCTTTCCAGATCTTTACAAATCCTTTTTAGCTACCCAACTGGTGACTGTAGCCTGGTGGCTGAACCCTGATTGTTTTAACCCATCTATAAGTTGGGAAGCTGCAGTGGTGGGATCTTGGGAGTCACTCAATCTTCTGGTTTTTAGGCGATCAAGAGTTCCTTACGAATGACCTCCCTCCATGCTCACCACCCTGTGGGCTTGTAGGGCGGGATTGCCTCAGGAGAACTTCTCACAAATCTTTTGGCATTGCCCTAGAATCAGGAAATATTGGGAGGAGGTTTTAGTTGTGATTTAGCAAGTTGCCTTTATCCCAATCCAACCCTCTATGGAGCTCTGTTTGTCTGTTGGGATTAGTTGGAACATTGGCGCCGACCTTTGCTGGTAGAACCCTGATAGGGACACTCTTGTTTTATGCCAGGAAAAACATTGCTATGCAATGGAAAAAAAACATTCCCCAGTCTTTGACCCAATGGAAGCGGCTGGTAAATAGTTGTCTCCCTATGAATAAAGACACTTATATAGTGGGTTAGTCCCTTGAAATAGGGGTTGTCCCTTGAAATATGAGGTGTGGTGAACAACATCTTCAACAGCCTGAGCCAAGGGAGGAAGGGAAGAAAGGAGGAGAGAAAGGGAAAGGGAAGACTATGGGTTCCCCTCTTATTTTTCTTTTTTTTCTCTCTACCTTTTTCCAAAGATTCTCTTGTCTGTTCTGATGACTATGCGTTATTGTTATATGCAGGGTATATGAGTGAACAGGATTTAAGATTTTAGTCTATAATGTCAGAGGGCGTTACTTTTGGTATCATTACAAGCAGCACCTTTTGTGTTCTTGGTTGTTATGTTAGTAAATGTGTCATTTACAGTAAAAACAATAAAGAGATTTGAAAAAAAAAGGATAGATTCAGAGATAGTCAGATAGATTGGGGTAGGGAGTTTCATAGGATGGGAGAAGGAAAAATCCTGGAGGCGAGGATGGAAGGAGGTGAAAGGAGAGCTAGAAAGCAGGAGGTCTTGGGAGGACCAAAGAGAGTGATTTGGTTGATATTTTGAGACCAAGTTAGTGATGTAGTTGGGGCAGAGTTGTGGGTGACCTTGTAAGTTGTTGTTAGTACTTTGGTTGATATGCATATAACATTGGGTGAGCAGAAGCCAGTGGAGGGATTGGCAGATAGGGGTACTAGACACTGAAAGGTTGGTATAGAATCTGCCTGACCCAAGATGGCCACTGGAGTCATATGGGCTGACAGCATCCAATCGGATCCCTGTCCCAGTGACCCAGGAAATCATAGAGGCACCATGTTCCTCTTGACTTACTCTCCCACTGCACTGCCGATGCAGTTGAGCGTCATCTACAGTGGAAAAAATAGACTGCACCTGCCTACATACAGACTACCCACCCAAAAGTGTTGCATCCATTGGGAGAAATTACAGTGCATCCAATGTGAAGTGTGCATTAAAAGGAAGTGACACATACACAAGTGGTTATCTATACAAGTAAATTATGCTTGCTTCTAAATCGGAAGGCCGCTTTAAAGTGGAAGTAAACCTTGATGGGGTTTACTTCCTCTATGTTACCCTGCAATGTAAAAGCATAATGGGCTTGTATGCATCGCATATTAGCCCATTATGTTCCACTTACCTGCATTGGAAGCCCGCGATGTCCAGCGATGTCCCCGCTCCAGGCTGCGTCCATCTTCTGCCCCTCTTCCTTCCGGGGCCGCGATCTCTGGCTCTGTCCAAAGGATAAGTAGAACACTGCTTCAGGCTCGAGATAGGTGGACCTGTTTTGGACCCGGGGTGCCTGCAACGGCTCGCCACCGTCAATCACGCATGAATATAAACAGGTGAAGCAGCACTCCACAAGTAAATTCTTCAGCTTACAGTTTATTGAAACAAAGGCATGTACAGGTAAGTACAGGTAGATAGACGCATTTCACTAGATAAGTACGAGCTTAGTCATTAGACTAAACTCGTACCTATCGAGTGAAATGCGTCTACCTACCTGTACCTGTGCACGCCTTCTGTGACGGCCAGAGTCACATGACGTCATTTCCGCACATGAGCACGGGAACTGCCAGTCATGGCACGATCTCAGTGAAGTAACGGCACGGAGGCCGTTTCTGCACTGTGCATGTGTCCGATGGCGTGGGCACATCACAGTACACTGCATATCTCCTAAACCGTGCAGGTTTGGGAGATATGCAGGGAACCTACAGGTAAGCCTTATTATAGGCTTACAGGTAGGTTAAAGTGGTTGTCACAGGTTGACAACCACTTTAACAATGATTTCATGTGACGTGACCTCCACCCTTAAGCGTTACTAGTGAATCCCCCAATTGGGCATGTTAAGGATGCGTTAAGCCCTGCCCACAACTATACTCAATATAGTTCATTGTTAATCTGTATGAAATTGCATGGTGTGTCTGTGGATCGCATACAGATTAGTGTCAGTGTATGTAAGACAGCAGGTTTACCAAACAAGAATTTGGCTGGCATGCTATATCAGCTGACAAACTGCAAGTGGTGGCAAGCTAGCCTGGGCCATGTGCTTGTAGGAGAGCTTGTGGAACCTCAGAAGAAGAACACCAAGCCACTTGGAACCGGATATGAAAATCATCCCAAATGGGAAAGGAGCACTGGACTCACAGTATACTTACATTATGGCTGCAACAAAGGGTATCACAGAGTTGGAAATTGCCAACTATTATATATTTGCTCACAGCCCACAATTAGGGTTGGCAGCTCAGACTTATTGGTAAAGTTGCTAAGAGTGTGGTCCTCATAATGCCATGTTGTGGATTTGATTGTTTTAGTTCCCATACAAACCGATATGATTTGTCACATTTGGCCATTGAGCGACAATTAATGAATGGAAATCGTATTATTGTCTATAGAACCCAGTCACACCTATGCAATGTGCTTCCTAGGAAATAGGCACAGGTACTTATTTTGGTGTGACATTTTTGGCCACATAAACATGAAAAAGATACAAAAAAGATCATATTATTATATTAACACTCAAAAAATCATGAAAATGCAGTTGCAGCTGTATAATTTAGCCTTATATGTTATATGTTTTTCATTCCAACAACAAAGTCACAAAGCTGTCTGCTATAGTGCAGGATAAAGTTCTCAACATTTTTAGCAAATTTAATTTAGTAGCTGTTTATTAAAAAGTAGTTGACCCTGACGTGATTTGAACACGCAACCTTCTGATCTGGAGTCAGACGCGCTACCGTTGCGCCACAGAGTCGTGTATGTGGGCATTCTTGCGCTATATTAAGTCCTCATGCATACCGGACATTTTAGAAATGTTGGGGTTACAGTAGTGCTAAAAGCACACATTTTAATGTTAAAAATTCACAGTTTACCACTTTTTGCAATTAGCATTTTTCCACGTTCGCATTTGACTTTTTTCTCTCCCTTTGATGTAAAAACGCCTAACAACGCTGATGGTGACGTTTTTTTTACCACGTTTAGCTGCATTTTGCTGCATTTACTGTTTTTACAGCTCATTTTTACTGCTCCTGGTAGCACAGGCTGACTTTTTTTTTACTGCCCCTAAACCAGTGTTGCCAACCGCCAGTATTTTTACTGGCAGCCAGTAAAACACAGGCATTTTTCTCCTGCCAGTAAAAGGAAAGGATTGCCAGTTAAATATATGGTTGTAATGCTCGGCTCAGCACTGCACATGCACAGTTCTGGTTCGGAGCCAGCCGAGACCATTCGAGTGCATGCTACAGTGTGCTGGGGTGGCACTAGCGGGGGGCCGGTCTGGTGGAGGAGGTGCCTGAGCATGTCATGTGATGCAAGGAATCCGAGGGGAGTGGCCGGAGCCTCCTGTACGGGTCTGCGGTACGGGAGCAGGGTAAGCCGGGAACGGGACTGTCAGTGCTGTTTGGACTGAAGTGGACCAAAGGGACCACCTGGCGTGGAGAGAGACTGTCACTGACTCAGGAGGGGACGTGTTGGTGAGGTGTCATCATCTTCAGCTGTGCTGCTGTCAGTGCCACTGTCAGAGTCAATTTCATGTGTGTGCCCCCATTCTAATTTCTTGTCCTATTTTGAAAGTAAAATAAGAAACATGTTTTTTGCCTTAACCACTTTAGCCCCGGAAACATTTCCCACTTTCGGACCAGAGCCCTTTTTGTGACGCTACACTGACAATTGTGCGGTCATGTGACGTTGTACCCAAACGAAACTGCCATCCTTTTTTCCCCACAAACAGTGCTTTCTTTTGGTGGTATTTGATCGCCTCTGCGTCATTTCTGATCACCGCTATAAATAAAAAAAGAGTGACAATTTTACAAAAAAAACATAATTTTTTACTTTTTGCTATAATACATATGCAAAAAAAAATATAAAAAACGAATTTATTCATCAGTTTTGGCCGATATATATTCTTCCACATATTTGTGGTAAATAAAAAATCGGAATCGGCGTATATTGATTGGTTTGCGCAAAAGTTGCGTTTACAAACCATGAGAATTTATTTATGCCGTTTTTATTTTTTTACTAGTAATGGCGGTGATCTGCGATTTCTAGCGGAACTGTGACATTACGGTGGACATTTCGGACATTTTTGACACTTTTTGAGACCATTGACATCTATACAGCGATCAGATCTATAAAAAAAACACTGATTACTGTATAAATGTCATAGGTGAGGGAAGGGGTTAACCTTCAGGGGGCAATCAAGGGGTTAAGTGTGTTCCCTG
>BLSH010046240.1:40053-51054 GCA_018402905.1 Glandirana rugosa | reverse complement strand
GTGTATAAGAGACAGACACAGTGGTATATCACCCCTGCTAGTATCAAAAGGTGGAAACCGCACGAGTCTGACCAGTGTTGGCGATGCCTCAAAGAAAGGGGATCTTTTGTACACATATGGTGGTCCTGCCACAAAATTCGAAATTTCTGGGACAAAGTCGTTGATCTAATTAAATCAATCACAGACACAAAAAACAAACTTGATGCCCCCTCATGTCTCTTAAACATCAACAATATATCATTCAGATCATATAAACACTCCTTAACTAGACATTTGCTTAATGCAGCTAGAGCCCTCATTCCCATAAAATGGCGGTCAACGCGAACACCTTCCATCCAAGAGTGGATCAAAAAAACTGATGAGATAAGAGAGATGGAAGAAATAATAGCCATCAAAAAAGAAAACACCACACAATACCATAAAACTTGGAGACTTTGGGACCTATTCAAGACATCCGATCTATACAGCAGTCTAATGAAATAGCTAACAATTAAGTACCCACCTTTCAAACACAGAAAGGATTTTTGATAAAAATCACTTATTATCAACCACAGAGGACCACTATACTACCCTTAACACAACTAGAATCTTCCCACATCACTGAAACTACAAGAAACTACTCCCTCTTAAATACTGAGATATTTACTAACGCAAATAAAATACCCATGACAAGTACTAATCATTGACTATGTAATACGGTCAAGTTTGAGTGTTCTTTGCATATGTAAAATAACTTTCATTAATATTGCACAATTTTTGTAACGACATAAGATGTATAGAACACCAAAACTGTTCTTTCTTTTCGCTTTCAACTCTACTTTGTACATTGTACAACCCTTTGTTATGTATGTTTTTCAACCTAATAAACACAAATTGAAAAAAAAAAAAAAGACACTTATATAGTGGGTTAGTCCCTTGAAATAGGGGTTGTCCCTTGAAATATGAGGTGTGGTGAACCTGGTTATCAACATCTTCAACAGCCTGAGCCAAGGGAGGAAGGGAAGAAAGGAGGAGAGAAAGGGAAAGGGAAGACTATGGGTTCCCCTCTTATTTTTCTTTTTTTTCTCTCTACCTTTTTCCAAAGATTATCTTGTCTGTTCTGATGACTATGCGTTATTGTTATATGCAGGGTATATGAGTGAACAGGATTTAAGATTTTAGTCTATAATGTCAGAGGGCGTTACTTTTGGTATCATTATAAGCAGCACCTTTTGTGTTCTTGGTTGTTATGTTAGTAAATGTGTCATTTACAGTAAAAACAATAAAGATATTTGAAAAATAAAGAAGGATAGATTCAGAGATAGTCAGATAGATTGGGGTAGGGAGTTTCATAGGATGGGAGAAGGAAAAATCCTGGAGGCGAGCATGGAAGGAGGTGAAAGGGGAGCTAGAAAGCAGGAGGTCTTGGGAGGACCAAAGAGAGTGGTTTGGTTGATATTTTGAGACCAAGTTAGTGATGTAGTTGGGGCAGAGTTGTGGGTGACCTTGTAAGTTGTTGTTAGTACTTTGAATTGTATACATTGGGTGAGCAGAAGCCAGTGGAGGGATTGGCAGAGAGGTACAGGTAGGTAAATGTGTTTCACTCGATAAGTACGAGCTCAGTCATTAGACTAAACTCGTACCTATCGAGTGAAATGCATCTACCTACCTGTACTTACCTGTACCTGTGCACGCCTTCTGTGACGGCCAGAGTCACATGACGTCACTTCCGCGCATGAGCAGGGAAACCGCCATTCATGGCACGATCTCAGTGAAGTAACAGCACGGAGGCCGTTTCTGCACTGTGCATGTGCCCGATGGCGTGGGCACATCACAGTACACTGCATATCTCCTAAACCGTGCAGGTTTGGGAGATATGCAGGGAACCAACAGGTAAGCCTTATTATAGGCTTACAGGTAGGTTAAAGTGGTTGTCACAGGTTGACAACCACTTTAACAATGATTTCATGTGACGTGACCTCCACCCTTAGGTGTGGAAATTAGCAAGCGTTACTAGTGAATCCCCCAATTGGGCATGTTAAGGGTGCTTTAAGCCCTGCCCAGACACAACTATACTCAATATAGTTCATTGTTAATCTGTATGAAATTGCATGGTGTGTCTGTGGATTGCATACAGATTAGTGTCAGTGTATGTAAGACAGCAGGTTTACCAAACAAGAATTTGACTGGTATGCTATATCAGCTGACAAACTGCAAGTGGTGGCAAGCTAGCCTGGGCCATGTGCTTGTAGGAGAGCTTGTGGAACCTCAGAAGAAGAACACCAAGCCACTTGGAACTGGATATGAAAATCATCCCAAATGGGAAAGGAGCACTGGACTCACAGTATACTGATATTATGGCTGCAACAAAGGGTATCACAGAGTTGGAAATTGCCAACTATTATATATTTGCTCACAGCCCACAATTAGGGTTGGCAGCTTAAAAAGTAATTGACCCCGACGTGATTTGAACACACAACCTTCTGATCAGGAGTCAGACGCGCTACCGTTGCGTCCACCGTGGAGTCATATAAGTAGCCAGTCTTGCGCTATATTAAGTCCTCATGTATACAGGACATTTTAGAAATGTTGAGGTTACAGTAGTGCTATAAGCGCACATTTTAATGCTATAAATTCACAGTTTACCGCGTTTTGCAATTAGCATTTTTCCACGTTCGCATTTGACGCTTTTCTCTCCCTATGATGTAAAAACGCCCAACAACGTTGATGGTGACATTTTTTTTACCACGTTTAGCTGCATTTTGCTGCATTTACCGTTTTTACAGCTCATTTTTACTGCTCCTGGTAGCACAGGCTGACTTTTTTTTTTACTGCCCCTAAACCAGTGTTGCCAACCGCCAGTATTTTTACTGGCAGCCAGTAAAACACAGGCATTTTTCTCCTGCCAGTAAAAGGAAAGGATTGCCAGTTAAAAATATGGTTGTAATGCTCGGCTCAGCACTGCGCATGCACAGTTCTGGTTCGGAGCCAGCCGAGACCATTCGAGTGCATGCTACAGTGTGCTGGGGCGGCACTGGCGGGGGGTCGGTCTGGTGGAGGAGGTGCCTGAGCATGTCATGTGATGCAAGGAATCCGAGGGGAGTGGCTGGAGCCTCCTGTACGGGTCTGCGGTACGGGAGCAGGGTAAGCCGGGAATGGGACTGTCAGTGCTGTTTGGACTGAAGTGGACCAAAGGGACCACCTGGCGTGGAGAGAGACTGTCACTGACTCAGGAGGGGACGTGTTGGTGAGGTGTCATCATCTTCAGCTGTGCTGCTGTCAGTGCCACTGTGTAAGATTCAATTTCATGTGTGTGCCCCCATTCTAATTTCTTGTCCTCCAGAGTCCTGTCCCTGAGCTACTTACTTACTATTTTGAAAGTAAAATAAGAAACATGTTTTTTGCCTTAACCACTTCAGCCCCAGAAACATTTCCCACTTTCGGACCAGAGCCCTTTCTGCGATACTGCACTGACAATTGCGCGGTCGTGCGTGTTGTACCCAAACAAAATTGGCGTCCTTTTTTCCCCACAAATAGAGCTTTCTTTTGGTGGTATTTGATCACCTTTTACTTTTTGCTATAATACATATGCAAAAAAAAAATATAAAAAACAAATTTATTCAGCAGTTTTGGCCGATATATATACTTCCACATATTTGTGGTAAATAAAATATCGGAATCTGCGTATTTTGATTGGTTAGCACAAAAGTTGCGTTTACAAACCATGAGAATTTATTTATGGTGTTTTTAATTTTTTTTTACTAGTAATGGCGGCGATCTGGGATTTTTAACGGGACTGAGACATTACGGTGGACATTTCGGACATTTTTTACACTTTTTGAGACCATTGACATTTATACAGCGATCAGATCTATAAAAAAAACACTGATTACTGTATAAATGTCACAGGTGAGGAAAGGGGTTAACCTGCAGGGGGCAATCAAGGGGTTAAGTGTGTTCCCTGGGTATGTTCTAACTGTGTGGGGGCTGGGCTGGCAGGGGCATAACAGACCTAACTGATTCCGAATACAGGGATCAGTAGATTTCTGTCATGCCGCCTGTCAGAACAGGGAACCGCCGTGTTTACATTGATTGGACGAATATGAAGAGGAGGGAGGAGACGCACGGCAGAAGCCACTGTGATGCAGAGGAGGAGACACAATGGAAGCTGCCGCCCGCTGCCCATCCACAACCTATATAGGGTAAGTGCAGGGCCGGGTGACCGACCGCGGGAGGGGTGGTTGTTTGCCACCCCCCAAAAACAAAACAACCAGCTGGCACTGCCACAGGCTAATTTATATTTACTGGGCAAAGCAAGTGCATTACCGCTAGAATAAAAATAAGCATGTATTGCTGCTAAAGCTACCTGGACAAAGTATTTTTAACCAAACTAAACCAGAGTGGAATACTACTGCTGTATGTAAGCCAAGATAATTGTAAAAGAATAAACATCCATTGCCAAATATGCACCACTGTTGCTCAGACTGTCTGTGAGAAGGACACAGTTCTATAATACCCCATACAGCCTTAAAGAGTTGCTAAACCCACAACAGTAAAATCAGTCTGTATTTGCAGTAAAGCATGCTTGTTATACTCACTGTGGAACCTAAGAAGCTATTCCTCTGAATTGTGTAAAAAGGCTGTTTGATCCTGTCTTCTCTGATCCAGCCATTTTTCTTGGGGGAGTGCATGTGATCAGCACAGGGCCAATCAGCACTGTCCAGACAGAGGGTCAGAGGTCCTGCAGCCTCGTAGGGCAGTCAGAGGAGAATGAAAACTTCTCCTACAAGCTTTAACCGGACACTGATAGAAGTCACAAGCAGGGCCGTCTTTAAGGCAGGGCAAAAGGGGCAGCTGCCCTGGGCCCTGTCATTGTTGTGGGGTTCAAAGCAGCTGCCTCATACTTGCCTACTATCCTGGTTTAAATTCCCTTGTCCCTTGAAGTTTTAGTCCTATGCTTTGTCCCGATATCTCAGTGTGAAGTGCTGCTACTAATGCTGCCCAGTTCTGCCCTTTTGTGCACAGATCACTCACCTGCAGCCCTACGTTTACATGTAAATAAATGGCATTGATATGTAAATAGCGGCAACATTCATATGTAAATATTGGTGGCCGTCGGCATTCATATGTATATCATACCCCCCGAGGTCATATCCACCATCACCTATACTGAATGCTGCCCACTGGGGAGGTAAAGGGGCATGCTTGAAAGTCCTGCCTGCAACTGTGGTCATTAAGCCTAACATCAGCCTGTTCTGCAAAGGTAAGCAAATGGTGGGAAGGAGGGTAGTGTCGGGTGTGCAGAGATAGGCAGGGAAGGAATTGCAGTTTGAGGTACACAGGTGAGCAAGGAGGGAATGTATAGAGGTAAGGAAGGTGGGTGCAAAGATGAGCAGAGGAGGCAGGTAGAGTGGAGAGGAAGGGGGGCGGTTTGGGGTACAGAGGTTAGCAGGGGTTTTAGGAGGCAAAGGTGTACTGACAGGGTGGATAAAGATCTAGGTCGCGTGTAGAGCAGCCCATTCATTTCAAGGGCTGCTCTATGCACTACAAATGCAGAAGAAAGTCCCTAACCCTTTTTCAAAATCACACGGTGCCAAAGCACATGCCAGCAGATGCGTGAGGGTGTCATTAAAAATTGATGCCACTGCTGGGTTTCTGCTAAAGGGCAGCACGTGTCTGTGGTGTCAGGAAAGCAACTTTGCGTTCTCCAGTCCATGGTATGCAGGCAGTGAGGAGATCATGTGCAGTAACCTCTAGCAACTAATCAGTGAGCAGTAATATTTGCTGTAACCTCTAGCAACCAATCAGTAATGATATGCTGTACCCTCTGGCGGCCAATCGCAATCACTGCCTGATATGATTCAGTGAACTGATTTTGAGTCTAACTGCTATTTATTTACGTGTCAGAGCAGGTGGAGAGCGAAGTTGCATGGGGGGTCCCAAGAAAATGTTTGCCCATGGTCCATCCATATTAAAGACGGCCATGGTCACAAGACTGCTATATACTGCTGATGAGAAAAGGTATTTAGCAGTTCATATTTACTAAAATAACTGTATTTCCATGTAGATATAGTGAATGTAGGCTCTTAGGTTTAGTAACACTTTAAGGCATCTCCCAAGCTTGTAATTGATTGTACATTCAATTTTCAATATTGGGTTTGAAGCCACATAAAAAGACTGTACAGTATTTTTTATGCTTTGGTACAGTTCCCAAATCCTTGAAGAATTTTTTGCATTAAAAGTGGCCAGAAACAGGACTTGTCAAGTCTTCAACCAGACAGTTTTCAGCAATCTTATCCATAATTTCTTCCAATGCTCTGCTCTTCAACACACTAAAAATACATCATGACTGCCAGTGATTGGTCTCAGAACGCCACACACTCCGAGTTGTCTGTACAGAGTGGTGGGGAGATTGGTGTAATCACACACTCATCCTCCTCCATTCATCATGCTTGCTTCTCCATAAGGAAAAACAGGTAAGGATCAACCTCACTGACAATGTCCTCTCTCAGTTCCAGCTGAGACCCAAGAGTAGGACTTCCTTACTTTGGTTAGGGAGACCACACTACTGGACCCTTTTCAAAAGACAATATGACAAGGCTGTCCAGTAACACCCAAGAACCATATAAATGCCACCCTGTTTCTGCTGTATTGTGCCAAGAAGTAAATATAAAACATGTTCCAAAAAGACAGGATCTCCAATGAGTCTCACGTTAAAGCTTGTAGGCATCACCGGTGGAGGAGTCACATTCTCTGGGACCCACCCAGTAATGCCCACGTAACGTGATACAGGGTATCCCATGTACCTATCTGGAAGTGTCACAGAAGAGGAGAAGCTCAGGAACACGGGAAGAGATGATCTGTGTCAGGATGAAGTCTCATAATGTCATAGGGAGTTAGGCGACGTTGACTGTGCTGGTGGAGTGGCTACATGTGGGTGGGTGCAGCGTGGGGTGGTGGTGGCGGTGGCGGCAGTAATGCACTCACTCACTCCGGATGCAATAGCAAGAACTTGTACTGTAGACAGAATATAACAGTTCACAACAGGCCCAGCGGGAAGGCAGACCGGGAACTCTCATAGATGGACAGCAGATTGTAGCAGAGCAGATCTCAGCCAAACTGACAACATCTGTCTTAAAGGGGCAGAGCAGCTGGGCCGTTTCCAAGCAGAGAGTTTTACAGGAAGAGTGCCGGATCCCTGGGCTTTCCCTAATCATCTGGAACCTTTCCCTGCCACTATTACTGCCCCTGACAGACAGGTGGCCATCCCCACACTATCCATAAGCTGAATGAGTGCCAAACTCAGGAGCCAGGGTCTTAAATTATTATTAATATGCAGGATTTATATTGTTTGCTCAGCCATTTACAAAATGAAGGCAGACAGTCCAGTTACAGTACAATTTGGTACAAGATGAATCAAAGGGACCTGCTCATCAGAGCTTACAATCTAAGATGGAGGGTCATGTGATGCAAAAGGTTATAACTGCGGGGATGAGCTGATGGACAAAGTAAAAACACAGTCTATTAGTTAGAAGCAGGATAGGTTTCTTTAAAGAGAAGGGTTTTCAGGGATTGTATAAAGAAGGATAGATTCAGAGATAGTCGGACAGATTGGGGTAGGAAGTTTCATAGAATGGGAGAAGCTTAGGAAAAATCCTGGAGGCGAGCATGGAAGGAGGTGCCTGAGCATGTCATGTGATGCATGGAATCCGAGGGGAGTGGCCGGAGCCTCCTGTACGGGTCTGCGGTACGGGAGCAGGGTAAGCCGGGAACGGGACTGTCAGTGCTGTTTGGACTGAAGTGGACCAAAGGGACCACCTGGCGTGGAGAGAGACTGTCACTGACTCAGGAGGGGACGTGTTGGTGAGGTGCCATCATCTTCAGCTGTGCTGCTGTCAGTGCCACTGTCAGAGTCAATTTCATGTGTGTGCCCCCATTCTAATTTCTTGTCCTCCAGAGTCCTGTCCCTGAGCTACTTACTTACTATTTTGAAAGTAAAATAAGAAACGTGTTTTTTTGCCTTAACCACTTCAGCCCCAGAAACATTTCACACTTTCGGACCAGAGCACTTTTTGCGATACTGCACTGACAATTGCGCGGTCGTGCGACGTTGTACCCAAACGAAATTGGCATCCTTTTCTCCCCACAAATAGAGCTTTCTTTTGGTGGTATTTGATCACCTCTGCGTCATTTCTGATTATCGCTATAAAAAAAAGAGTGACAATTTTGCAAAAAAAAACATTTTTCACTTTTTGCTATAATACATATGCAAAAAAATATATATAAAAAACGAACAGTTTTGGCCGATATATATATTCTTCCACATATTTGTGGTAAATAAAAAATCGGAATCTGCGTATATTGATTGGTTTGTGCAAAAGTTGCGTTTACAAACCATGAGAATTAATTTATGGTGTTTTTAATTTTTTTTACTAGTAATGGCAGCAATCTGGGATTTTTAGCGGGACTGCGACATTACGGTGGACATTTCGGACATTTTTGACACTTTTTGAGACCATTGACATTAATACAGCGATCAGATCTATAAAAACACACTGATTACTGTATAATTGTCACAGGTGAGGAAAGGGGTTAACCTGCAGGGGGCAATCAAGGGGTTAAGTGTGTTCCCTGGGTGTGTTCTAACTGTGTGGGGGCTGGGCTGGCAGGGGCATAACAGATCTAACTGATTCCGAATACAGGGATCAGTAGATTTCTGTCATGCCGGCTGTCAGAACAGGGAACCGCCGTGTTTACATCGATTGGACGAATAGGAGGAGGAGGGAGGAGACGCACGTCAGAAGCCACTGTGATGCAGAGGAGGAGACACAATGGAAGCCGCCGCCCACTGCCCATCCGCAACCTAGATAGGGTAAGTGCAGGGCTGGGTGACCGACTGCGGGAGGGGTGGTTGTTTGCCACCCCCCAAAAACAAAACAACCAGCTGACACTGCCACCGGCTGATTTATATTTACTGGGCAAAGCAAGTGCATTACCACTAGAAAAAAAATAAGCATGTATTGCTGCTAAAGCTACCTGGACAAAGTATTTTTAACCAAAATAAACCAGAGGGGAATACTACTGCTGTATGTAAGCCAAGATAATTGTAAAAGAAAAAACATCCATTGCCAAATGTTCACCACTGTTGCTCAGACTGTCTGTGAGAAGGACACAGTTCCATAATACTCCATACAGCCTTAAAGAGTTACTAAACCCACAACAGTAAAATCAGTCTGTATTTGCAGTAAAGCATGCTTGTTATACTCACAGTGGAACCTAAGTGGTTATTCCTCTGAATTGTGTAAAAAGGCTGTTTGTTCCTGTCTTCTCTGATCCTCCCATTTTTCTTGGGAGAGTGCATGTGATCAGCACAGGGCCAATCAGCACTGTCCAGACAGAGGGTCAGAGGTCCTGCAGCCTCGTAGGGCAGTCAGAGGAGAATGAAAATTTCTCCTACAAGCTTTAACCGGACACTGATAGAAGTCACAAGCAGGGCCATCTTTAAGGCAGGGCAAAAGGGGCAGCTGCCCTGGGCCCTGTCATTGTTGTGGGGTTCAAAGCAGCTGCCTCATACTTGCCTACTATCCTGGTTTAAATTCCCTTGTCCCTTGAAGTTTTAGTCCTATGCTGTGTCCCGATATTTCAGTGTGAAGTGCTGCTACTAATGCTGCCCAGCTCTGCCCTTTTGTGCACAGATCACTCACCTGCAGCCCTATGTTTACATGTAAATAAATGGCATTGTAATGTAAATAGCGGCAACATTCATATGTAAATATTGGTGGCCGTCGGCATTCATATGTAAATAAAGGCGGCATTCATATGTATATCATACCCCCCTGAGGTCATATCCACCATTACCTATACTGAATGCTGCCCACTGGGGAGTTAAAGGGGCATGCTTGAAAGTCCTGCCTGCAACTGTGGTCATTAAGCCTAACATCAGCCTGTTCTGCAAAGGTAAGCAAATGGTGGGAAGGAGGGTAGTGTCGGGTGTGCAGAGATAGGCAGGGAAGGAATTACAGTTTGAGGTACACAGGTGAGCAAGGAGGGAATGTATAGAGGTAAGGAAGGTGGGTGCAAAGATGAGCAGAGGAGGCAGGTAGAGTGGAGAGTAAGGGGGGCGGTTTAGGGTACAGAGGTTAGCAGGGGTTGTAGGAGGTAAAGGTGTACTGACAGAGTGGATAAAGATCTAGGTTGCGTGTAGAGCAGCCCATTCATTTCAAGGGCTGCTCTATGCGCTACAAATGCAGAAGAAAGTCCCTAACCCTTTTTCAAAATCACACGGTGCCAAAGCACATGCCAGCAGATGCGTGAGGGTGTCATTAAAAATTGATGCCACTGCTGTGTATCTGCTAAAGGGCAGCACGTGTCTGTGGTGTCAGGAAAGCAACTTTGCGTTCTCCAGTCCATGGTATGCAGGCAGTGAGGAGATCATGTGCTGTAACCTCTAGCAACCAATCAGTGAGAAGTAATGATGTGCAGTAACCTCTAGCAACCAATCAGTGAGCAGTATTGATGTACATTAATCTCTAACAACCAATCAACAAGCAGAAATCATGTGCTGTAACCTCTAGCAACTAATCAGTGAGCAGTAATGTGTGCTGTAACCTCTAGCAACCAATCAGTAATGATATGCTGTACCCTCTGGTTGGGTTGTAACTTTTAACTTGTATGTAATTTAATGTCCGAACCCTCTACGGAATTTCACAATGATTTGGATTCTCGGATGTAAGTGATATAGATGTACCTTTATGTTAAGAAAATCATTTATATTTGACGATTTACGGGAAAGAGTAGTCGTCATATATCGTCAGAACACTGGTCCCGGCAGAAATTATATCTAACCTGGTACCCGTTTGTAAAAGAACCCTGGGGGGGTACGTTGAAGAGAGAGGTGGACGAGACTGTGTATTTATTTATCGTCAATCTGAGTTTTAGTCAAGTGACTTACTATAGTCCGTCACTAACGCTAACCGGCGGTCTCCCATGTCGTATAGTAATGACTAACCAACGATCTCCAAT
>BLSH010046192.1:1696672-1711795 GCA_018402905.1 Glandirana rugosa | reverse complement strand
AATCCTATTATAGCAGGCGCTTGTCAGGATAAAATACCACACATCCCGGATGGGATTAAGGAACATAAAGGCAGCTGCGCGCTTACACACGACGGTCCCCAAGCGCCATAGAACCCCTGGCAGCACACATTCGCGCGTCGACGGAAATACAAGGAATTAGGGTAGGCCCTACACACCATAAAATAGGACTGTTCGCGGACGATATTATCCTAACACTTTCGAATCCTAAGCGCTCTCTACAGGCCGTCAAAGAACTTCTGACCAGATTTGGACAAGTGTCCTATTATAAAGTTAATACATCTAAATGCTTCGCTCTTCCGGTCAACATTACTCAATCTCAGAAGGCCCAGCTACTAGAAATATTCCCGTGTAATTGGGACAGCCCTTCCATCACTTACCTGGGTATCCAGCTAACAACTCCATCAACTAATCTTTACTTACATAACTTTCCTCCACTACTCACTACTCTCCAAAATGAACTCAACTCGCTGAGCAAAGTCCAACTCTCCTGGCTAGGAAGGGCAGCCGCTTTCCAAATGCAAATATTCCCTAAAGTGCTTTATTATTTCAGAACCCTCCCTATACCCTTACCCCAGAAATTCTTCTCCGCCATAAACGCATTAATCCGTAAATTCATATGGGGTAAATCCAAACCTAGAATCGCTCTCTCTACCCTGTACCTCCACAGATCCCAAGGTGGCCTAGGGCTGCCAAACATCAAAGCCTATTACCATGCCTCAATTATGGAGCAAACCAGGTACTGGTTCTCATCCCAAGAGGAAAACCTTTGGTCGCCCATTGAGCGAGAAACAGTACCAAACCATGACCCTCCCGCCCTACTAATGGCAGCTGCCATGTCCCACAAAGTGCAAATTCCTGACGCTCCTACAATTCTGGCTACAGTCAATGCATGGAGAACCCTATCAAATCTACACTTCCAAGCTGAACAACACACCACAATTAGACTACCACTAGCTACATATGATTACCTAATCACTGACTTTTCTTCACGTCAATGGAAAAAAAAAGGCTACCATTTTAGTCTCAGTGATATCCCTACATGCACAGCAATAGACAACCTAAAAATTAACCAAATTAAGCATTATCATACGTCCAACCCCCACACCAACATCCAACTACCGGCGAAAGTTTGGCACTTTCTTCTTGGTAAACTCCAACCCCTCCCGAAAGGAATCTCTCTGCTATATAGGTATTATAATCAGGCACCTATATCGAATAAGATAAAAAGCACTCTCAGATGGGAACAGGAACTTAAAATGGAATTTACCCAAACACAATGGCAGGCAGCATTCAGAGCTAATAACAAACTCTCAGCATGTGTGGATCATTGGGACAATGCCCTAAAATTACTGCATAACTACTACCTAACACCCCACAGACTGCACTTGTTCAATCCTAAGTCCTCTCCTCTCTGTTGGAGAAACTGTCAACAAAAAGGTACCACACTCCACACCTTCTGGGAATGTCCAGAATTAAACACCTTTTGGAACAAGGTTGGAAGACTGGTCTCTGAAATCAACACCCATAGATTGACTTTAACTCCCGAGCTAGCACTACTCTCCGTGGGGATTGAAAAATTCCCAACACAAACGAGAACCATAATAGCACACACCCTCTTTGCGGCACGAACAGCAATAGCTAGCAAATGGAGGAACCCTGACCCCCCCACTATAACTGAAGTGGTGACTAGAGTGAACTCCCAGGCTCTGATGGAAAAAATGATTGCCTACAAAGCTAACAAGGCCCAGGCCTTCCATCACAAATGGAAAGCATGGATCACCTCTAAACGATCCACTCTTCCCAAGGAAAACACCTCACCCTGACCCCATATGGTTCTGTTTAGGCCCGCTCAAATCTAAACTAATTTGATGAAATGCTATGTAACAAATACCATCTAACACCTTCTTCTGAACCGGCGAGTTCGCTAACTTGAAAGTGCCTACTGACGTGTATATTCTAAGAGCAAAGTCTTATCAGTATTATCTCTGTTTAACTGAAGTTTTGTGTTACAACCACTACCGTCTCATATTTTTATGTTTATGACACCGATGCCTACGATATGGCTTGTAAGGAAAAATGACAAGCAGAGGCACGGAACCAGCGAAGGGAGCCTCCCACCCATAAAATTACCTCATCAAATAGGCCTGAAAACGAATCCGCAATCTCCGCCCACAGAATAGCTCCCAAAAAGGGGGGGCGGAATTTTCCCTGTGAGAGGGGGATAATTAGACTAAACCCAATAGGGTCTATATTGTTTACATCCTTCCTATTGGCAGATAACTGGGATGCTCCCTCCGCTGGTACACATCTCGCTATGAATAACTTCGCAATCTACTTCTTGTACCTTAAGCTTTACAACATAAAAACTCTGTATCTCTGTATCCTCCCGACTGGGGAGTGTATGTTGTACATGACTACACTTGCAATCTCAATAAAAATTTATTGTTAAAAAAAAAAATAAAAGACCTCCACCACAGAGTCCCCTTACCATGGTATGGAAGAAACAACAGAAGAAAAGATCCAAGGAAGCACATCCTCCATGACGGACTCCCCTTACAGGGGCCAATTGGTCTGCTTGCTTTATCTCTTTACTCCGAGTTTGAACTCTTGGAACTCTGACTTTACCTAACACTCCTCTGGGTGAACGAGTCATTCTTCACCTGGCTGGGGGGAGTTTCTGTTGGGGGTTCCCCCCCTTTTTTTTTTTCCTTGGTTTTCTTTTCTTTGTTGTTTTGATTTTTCTATTATATTTTTCAGGTGGGACATTTTTGGCTCCTGAAGAGGCTCCTCCCTTCCCTCCTTTAGGGGGGTTGGTTCTCTCCTGAGCGAATTAGCTAATAGTGTTAACATGCTTCACTGTTTAAATAGTGTTTAAAACTGCTTGAACAAAGTTTCCAATACACGGGTTTTTGTTCTCTATAGACTGTCCATTATGCAGGGCACGGAGGGCAGTCGGGACTTAATGTTTATTCCCACAGGTTCAGCCCAGTTCCTGTCATGACCAGGAAAATGCATAACATTATTGGTTTTCCCCCTACGTTTGTATGTTTGGACTATGGGGGGTGGTTACTGGAGTTTGTCAGTGGTCCCCTGGGGTGGGGGGAGGGGCGGCCCCGCCAAGTTTGGGCGGGGGTGGCCTCCCTCCCCTCCCGGGGTCTTCGGGCTGCGGAACGTGGGGCTCATTCATTATATAGTGTCATGCTACATGACTGAATATTTGGTAATAATGATGGTTTCCCCGGGGCGGTTACAATGCGCCTCCATCTGACCTCGGGAGAACCATTGTATTCTCTCGGTGCCGGGTCGTGTTTCCCCTAAAGAGGGAAGTATGCGCTCGAGCGCCCCTGAAGCGGGGAGGTCTAGAGAATCCCCTGCTTCATTTAACCAGCTTACCATTAGCTATTGCAGGAGTTGTATTTACTCTATTTTATACGACATTCTTATGCTTCTTTTTCTTTCTTCTCTATCCTTTTTCTCTACTTACCCGGAGCCATGTGTCGGCGCAACAAGATAGGACCTCTCAGGTAGAGGTGCCTTTCACACCCAGGCGATCCAACTCTCTTCGGAAGCAATCCCAGGGACCTCTTCAGGACTCTAACTTTAAGGTGAGATCTATTAGTCAAGCGCTTATCTACCCTCTGGTCCATGTATAAGTCTAACACCACCACCCCGAACATACAAATTCTCTCCCACAATGTCCAAGGCCTTAATTCACCGAACAAGCGCAGGAAACTTTTTAATTTCTATCATTCCTTAAAAGCCGAAGTCCTTTTATTGCAGGAGACCCATTTCCCTACCTCCTATAACCCCTCCTTTCTCCATAAGAACTATACCCAATTCTACCTGGCAAATGCTCATAATAAATCAAAAGGAGTAGCCATCTGTTTCGCCAGACACCTGTTATTTACGCAGCAAAAGATAATTAGGGACCCGGAAGGCCGTTACCTTCTAGTCTCAGGCACAATTGATGAACAGGTATTTACGTTTCTATCGTACTATGCACCTAATAAAGCTCAGAAGAAATTCATGGTTTATTTATTGAACACTCTTTCTCCTCACTTCCAAGGTGTAGTGATCATGGGGGGGTGATACGAACGTCCCACTTGATCTCTCACTTGACAAAAGTAAAAGGGCACCTTCCCATAATAAAAGACCTCCGAGACAGAGCCTGAAGATAGCACAAGCACTATTCGAACAAGGTCTAGTTGATATCTGGCGAGAATTAAACCCTCACGCTAAAGATTTCACACATTTTTCGGCCCCACACAATACCTACTCCAGGATAGACCACATCTTCACCTCCATTAAAACAATCCCTTTAGCAAAGGCCGCCAAAATTCGAGACACGCCACTCTCAGACCACTCGGCGGTTACCCTCACTATGGGTCTCTCTACGAGTAATAGTAAGCCATGTAAATGGCGCATTAATGAATCCCTATTATCGAATCCCGTCCACTGCACTGTGATTGAAAAATCGCTAACAGAGTACTTTGGGGTAAATGACAATGGGACGGTATCTCCTTCCATCCTTTGGGCGGCTCATAAAATTGTAATAAGAGGGAAACTAATACAGATCTCATCCCAACTAATCCGCCAACGACGAGAGGAGATTCGCAAATTAAATGAGAACTTCACCTCTCTGAGTAAAGCTCACAAGAGGCGCCCGAACTCTGATTCTTTGACTAAGTTAGAAAACGCTAGAACCCAACTCAATTTGGCACTCACTACCATTGCGGACAAACAATTAAGGTGGGCAGGGGCTAGATTTTACCATCAGAGGGATCGTATAGGTTCGAGACTAGTCGCCAAGTTGAGCCCTAAAGCCAGGCACGTAACATTCCCTAAGATTAAAATAAGGGGGGAGAGCTTTCCCAAAATCCTATCAAAATATTGGAAATGTTTCAAGAATTTTACTCACATCTCTATAAGGCCCCTCATTCAATAGCTCCACACAAAATGGAGAACTTTTTAAGGGATATTACACTCCCCAAATTGTCTCGTGAGCATATGGCAGAAATGGAGCAGCCCATCTCCTCAGAGGAAGTCCAGGAGACCATTAAATACCTGAAAGCTAATACTGCTCCGGGACCTGACGTCTTCTCGGTTGTGTATTATAAAAAATTTGCCTCAACCCTCGCTCCTTACCTGGCCCGTATGTATAACTCTTTCCAGAAGGGGGGAGAAATCAATACAGACTTAAATGCAGCTTTTATATTGGTGATTCCGAAGCCAGGGAAAAATCTAACAGAGATCAGCAACTATAGGCCCATTTCCCTTATAAACAATGATCTTAAAATATTAACTAAGATCTATGCTAATAGGCTTTCAGGATTTATCTCCAAGTATATACATAGGGACCAGGTTGGGTTTATCCCGGGGAGACAGGGGCCCGACCAAACTAGGAGGGCAATAGACATTATCTCCATTCTCCAGCCGAGGTGGGACCAAGGCCCTGCACAGGAGGGGTACCTACTGTCGATAGACTTGCAGAAAGCTTTCGACTCGGTAAACTGGAATTTTATGTTCGAGATTCTTGCCCGGTGGGGTTTCGGCACTAACTTCTTGGGCACGCTACACGCTTTATACTCCAACCCCTCAGCTCAAATTCGCCTGCTGGGACACTATTCCGAAACCCTGGAGATCAGAAGGGGGACCAGGCAGGGCTGCCCCCTATCCCCTTTGATATTCGCGATTGCTATCGAGACGCTAGCAATAGCCATCAGATCACACCCCGACATTAGGGGTGTGATGTGTGGCTCCCATGAACATAAGTGTGCTCTGTTCGCAGATGACTTGTTGTTGTTCCTTACGTCACCCTTGATATCCACACCTAATCTTCTTAAAATACTTCGGGAGTTTGGCTCCATGTCAGGTCTTGAGGTGAACCTTAACAAGTCCTCTGCTCTTAATATTTCTATCCCCTCTGAGACTTTAGTACAACTGCAAAAGAATTTCCCCTTTGAGTGGAACCAACACAATATCCCTTATTTGGGAATTAAATTGTCAGCTAAGGTTGATAAACTATTCTCAGATAATTACCCTCCAATGTTCAAAAAACTAACGGAAGAACTAAAGAACTGGGAAAGATGTGGTCTGTCCTGGATAGGAAGAATTAATGCAATCAAGATGACCCTACTCCCAAAATTATTGTATTTATTTCGTTCCATCCCGATACCTCTCACTGACGCCTCGCTGGCAGGGATCCAATCTAAAATAAACGCCTTCATTTGGGGTAAAAAGGGCTATCGCTGCACGAAAGAAATCCTGTATAGACGGAGAGATCAGGGGGGAATGGGTGTCCCAAGACTACTATGGTACTATCAGGCCGCCCAATTAACTCAGATCTCTACGGTATACTCAAGAGGACCGAAGCCTGATAGGCTCAGAATAGAAAGACAAGCTGTTCCCTCCTTCACATTGGACTTCCTACTCTGGTGTCCCCCCAAATCTAGGCCAGCGGTAATTTCTCCTTCCCTCTCCCACTCTCTTGCGTTAACGGATAAACTTTATAAACGTTCCTCACTGATCTCTGCGATAAAACCTCTCAGCCACATTTTCAATAATCCAGCATTCCCTCCAGGACAAAACATTTTAGCTTTTAAGTGGTGGCTTAATAAAGGTTTGTTCAGAATAGGACACTTCTTTACTAGTACAGGCCCCATAAATCTTCGGTATTGCAATACCAAATTAGAAATGCCTAGTGAAGAAAAATTTAGATTCGCCCAAATCGTACATTTCCTACAGTCTCTCCTACACCAACCACATGCCCAGATCAGACCTACTGCTTATGAAATTTGGTGTGCGGAAAGCATGGACCAGAGGGGGGGTATCTCGGTTGCCTATTCGGCCTTGGCGGATAGATCGGATAAGCCTTCGTACGCGGAGGCTTGGGAAACAGATTTAAACCGGCAACTCTCCCCAGACTGTTGGTTTAAGGCTATGCAGTCTGCATATAAAGGAATACTAAATATCTCGCTCATTGAAGCAAACCTCAAAATCCTTATTAGATGGTACTATGTACCGTATTGATTGGCTAGAATATTTCCTGGGACATCCCCGCTATGCTTCAGAGGTTGTCAATTAGTCGGAACCATGTTCCATACATGGTGGTCTTGCCCACGGGTTCGTGGGTTCTGGCACAAATTCCTAACAATGACACGCAGGGTTCTGGGAACCCCAATTCCTTTAGATCCAGCGATTATTTTACTTAATCAGAGAATCCCAGGACTACCTAAATGCACTCAAACTTTGCTGTTTTTTCTTTGTCTCTGGGCTAAAATGACTATTGCCAAGTCATGGAAACAGCCCTCGGTACACCTGAAAGCCGTAAAGCGGAAAATATCATGGATTATGTCCCAGGAATTGATTGTGGCTAAACTGTTCGATAAGGAACAACGCTCTGAAGCAATTTGGAGTCCATGGGCTAGGTTCACGGGAATTTCTCTTTTCCCCTGGTCGTGCGAGGGACTAAACTAGAGGCTCCGATTCCATGTATCGAGCTCACTCACATCTCTTCGGTTCTTCTTTCTTTTCTTCTTTCTGTGGGCTAGTCCCGCTAGACTACTCTTCTATCCACTTTGGCCTGTGATACCCTACCCTTTTGTGGTATCAGGGCAGTAAGGGAAGTATTCCCAAGAGGTCATTATTGTCTGATTAGGTTTTGATTTTGTAAGGTTCTATGATAACCCCTGCCGGGGAGGGGGAGATGAGACCACTACTGGACACAGTTTGTTCCCAGTGGGGTGTCTGGTGGTGGTACTCTTTTCTCTGGACCTGTGACAGGGGGTTTTGCATAGTTTACTATTGCACCGTTGGGTCTAATTCCCAGATTGTGTTCTATAATATCATTTATGTCTTGCTTTAATGTATCCATCTACTTGTGGAGATGTTATTTTATACAAATCTTTTCCATTTATACTTGATGTTCTTTTGTTTGTAATGATGGATTGGTCTTTCATAAGATAATAAAAAACTTTGAAAGTAAAAGTGGTCCAGGTCTCTCAGAAGGTTTGGGAGTGATATATGCGGTTCTCGCAGGAAGAGCAGGATGTCGTCCGCAAAGGCCGCAATTTTATACGTATGGTTGCCTACCAAGACTCCCTTAATGTCGTTATTGTTTTGGATACATCTCAAGAAGGGTTCAAGCGTTAGTATAAAGAGGATTGGGGAGAGAGGGCAGCCTTGTCTCGTCCCGTTTGTTATGGAGAAGGCGTTCGACAGGCATCCGTTGGCTCTAACTGTAGCAGATGGGGTTGTATATAGGGCCATGATGGCGCTGAACATCCAGTTCTGGACTCCAAGAACTTTCAAAACCGTCCCTAGATAATACCAGGATAGCCTGTCGAACGCCTTCTCCGCGTCCAGGGAAAGGAAGAATCCTTTTTGGTTGTGTGATTGGAGCCAATGTTGTATATTTAGGGCTTTGGTTATATTGTCCCTCGCTTCTCTGCCAGGAACAAAACCCACTTGATGATTTCCAATAAGGGATGGGAGTATTGGTAGTAATCTATTAGATAGTATTTTGGCGTAGAGCTTGACATCTACATTGAGAAGGGAAATAGGTCTATAATTTGTCACTGAGGAGGCGTCTTTTCCTTCTTTTGGGATTACTGTTATGTGGGCTTCAAGTAGTCTGTGGAGTGGGGTCGTGGAGGATGGGATAAAATTAAGGGTTTTGAGGAGGTGGGGCTGTAGTGTTTCTGCAAATGTTTTAAAATATGCGTTTGTGAGGCCATCTGGGCCAGGGCTTTTGCCGTTTTTTAGTTGCTTGATGGCGGTTAGGAGTTCTTCAGTGGATATGGGACTTTCTAATTTTTGACTGTCTTCTGTGGTGATGCGTTTGTGGCAATGTGTTTCAAGGAAATTTTTAGTCATATTTGATCGAGTTTGTGGATCTGTGTTATCAGTGCGGTCATTGGAGAGGTTGTAGAGGTTTGAGTAATATTTTTCAAATTGTGCTGCTATGTCAATTGAATTGGATAGGGTTTTCCCTTGGGGATCCTTTATCGTGTGTATGGTCGCGTTTGCTTTTCTGGTGTGAAGGGCTCTGGCTAAATATCTTCCACATTTGTTGCCAAATTCATAAAAGAGTTTTTGTAAGGGTAAATTGGCATCTAGTTTTGCGGAATAATTCCTCTTTTAATGATTGTCTATGTGCTGTGAGTGCAGAGAATGTTTGTGCGTCTTGGGATTTTTTATGTGTCTGTTCCAGTCTTTTAATTTTGTCTATCAGGTCTGATATGGTTTTTTGGTGGGCTTTCTGTCTGGCTGCTTTTAGTGCTATAAATTTACCTCTGATAACACATTTGTGTGCTTCCCATTGTATGAGCGGGGAGGTGTCTGGGGTATTATTTCTATTGAAGTAGTCTTGGATAGTTTCCTTAATTTCTTGGATGTCTTTTTCTGATGTTAGGAGAGTGGAGTCTAATCGACAAATTTTGGTGTACAGGGTTTTGTCTGGGAAGGTGAGAGTCATGGTAATGGGGTGTTGATCCGAAAGAAACATCGGTTCTATGGTAGTTGTGGTTAAAAATGGTATGTCTTTTTGGGATAAGAATAGGTAGTCGATTCGTGAATGTTTGTTATGGGGTGGGGAGTAAAATGTAAAATCTTTTTCGTTAGGGTGGAGAGTGCGCCAAGTGTCATGTAAGAGGAGACCTTGTAGTTGCAATTTAATTTGTTTGAGAGCTTTGAAGGGAAGGGATGTGGTGCCTGTGGAGGTATCTAGTAGCGGAAATTGAAGTCGCCGCCTAGTATTGTGAGGCCAGATTGAAATCCGGCTAGGCGGAGTGCAATGGATCTAAAGAAGGTTACTTGGGCCGAGTTTGGGCTATATATATTTGCTAGCGTGATTGGGCGACCTCGAATGTGACCTTTTAGAAAGATATATCTACCGTCTTCGTCAATGAGTGTGTCTGTGAGGGTCCAGTCAAGATTTTTGGAGAGGAGTATAGATACTCCTTTGGTCTTTGCAAGAGGATTTGTGGCGTGATAGGATGTAGGGAAGAAACGATTCATAAGTTTGGGGATCTTTTTGGTAATGAAATGTGTTTCCTGTTGGAATATAATGTCAGCTCTAAATTTGTGCATCATATTGAAAGTTTGGCTGCGTTTTTCTGGAATGTTTAGCCCTTTGGCGTTGAGGGATACTACTTTCAAGGTGGTGTTTCTAAGTCGGGTCTGTGTATCAGACATGATGTAGTGGTCTGTGGGGTTGGGGCAGTATTTGAGTATTTGTTTTGGAGGGTAGGTCTAAGTAGCACGTGCGGGGGGTGCGTATGCGGCGTCAGAAAGGAGGTGTGTCTGATGGGTGGTGTTGGTGTCTCTACCCGAGCGATGGGAGTTTTTTGTGGGAAGGGGGGAGGGTGGGAAGGGAGGGTTGGGTAGGTCGGGGGGGGTGAGGGGATAGAAAGTTCCGGGGTGGGGCCCGAATATATATATAAGTGATTATATATATATATGGGTTCCCCATTAATTAGAGTGGTCCCGGTATGTGTCGACAGGGAGTTTAGAGTCCCTGTCTTGTGGGGGAGGTGGAGAGGGTCAGAACTAGCGAGGTAGTGTTTTTGTCGGGGGTAACGAGTCCTGGTGTACCGGGGGGAGTTAATTTGTATATTGTAAGTGCGGTTAAGCCATAAAGTTAGGAGGGTGGTTGTCCAGTCTTACTAGTTGCTGTAGTTTTTATTTGGTGAAGTATGGGAGGTGGTATCTTTATGTTTTGACTGTGTAGGAGAGTGGATTTGGTGAGTATTGGTCTGTTGAAGAGATCTAATGTCAGTTGGCGTAAGCACATTCTAGTAGGGGTATTGAATGTTATTATGTTTTCGTTTTGGCTGGTTATGGTCTAATTGTCATGTTTTGTTTCAAATGGTTTGTGTGTGAGTCGAGTTGTCTTGGTCTTTAGCATACATTTCTATCTATAGCATAACATTAAAGAATAAAAGAGTAAACATTAGTCAGGCCGTCCTCTGATTTTCCGGATGGGTTGTAGAAGACGTATGGTCGTGGAGCGGCGATGTGCGACCATAATAGAAAAATAAAGTGGCTTAAGTATTATATCATCAGGAGTGACTTGGGTGAGTATCACTTGGGGATATTGTATCGGGCGTTCAATTCTATGATAGGGGGGATTGTTTGGTTTAGTGCATGGGGGGTGTAGTCGCACATCACCGCTCCACGGGGAGGGCCGTGTCCACCTAAGAGCCGCATGGTCAATAGAATATCGGAGACTTAGGTTCTTTTTAATATTTTAACCATGAATTATAACAATAATGTAAATCACAACAAAGGTAAACAGTGTCCCTGGGAGGGGGAGGGTAGGTGCTTCCGTATAGGAGCAAGTAAGGTAGGTAGGGGATATAGGGTGAGCCTTATCTGCTTGGAGTGCCGAATATGGAGCTCAAGAGGGTCAGGTCTGCAGTTGGGAGTTGTGGGTAAGGAGAATCATAGTAAGGCTGATCTGCTGGTGGGGTGTCTCTTGTGAGGCCAGCCATGTTAAGCCTCAGTTAGATTTGCACAAAGTTCCGTTTCTTAATTGGCAATTTGGGAAACGAAACGTAGTGTGGGAATGTTGTTCGGAAGTCTCTGTTGCGTGGGGGGTAGGTTAGGTGTGCTGGTGCATTACCTGCAGTCCATGTGATGGGATGGGGCGAGGACCTGGATTTAGATGAGGGTTCTCAAGTTCTGCGAGGCTTCACAGGAAAGTTCTTTCGCTAGTAGTGACTTGAGTTTTCAGGTTCTTCTGTTTTCCCGAGGAGCTGGGTAGAGGGATAAATGAGAGAAAGACAAAAACAGGGATAGAAGACAGGGGGGGGGGGCTGGGGAGGGAATAAGGGAACCTGATAGATAAGGGGTAGAAGACCAGGAGCAGATGTGTAGCTTGGGAAGCAACGCTTGGTCTTGCTCCATATACTAGTTATCTTCTGCGAAGTTGGTAGACGGCTGTAGAAGTGATTGGAGATGTTGGCGTGATGATGACGTTGTCAGACCAGTAGAGATGTATGAATGAGATGGGAGATCTGAGACATTTCTCCAGGTATCAATTTTGTCTGGGTCTCCTGTGAGCTGGAGAGGAGGTGGGGCTATTCGACATGGTGTGCTCGGCCGTCGATGACCTGGGGTTCCTCGGGGATGTAGATCTTCGGCGTCTGATGTGATATTCATCTCGGACTGGGATAGCATCTGTGGAGGTTGTTCTTCTCAGAGCGCCCGGTTGATTGCAGTTGTACCAGTCTGGGAGGTCCAGTTGTGGAAGGTTGAAGGCCGCGCAAAAGGTGGGAAGGTCCTCCCTAAAGCGTATCGTGGCCGACTGGTTTTGATAGGAGGCGGATAGGCAGAATGGAAATTTCCATCGATACTGGATACCTTTGTCCCGTAGGAGGTCTAGAAGCGGATGTAGTATTCTCCTATTTTGAAGGGTAATGGGAGAGAGGTCCTGGAAGAGCTTCACTTCCGTACCACAGTATAGTAGGGATTGGCGGTCTCTGGCTCTTCGCAGGATGTCTTCTTTAATTTTGAAGTTGACGAGACAGCATATCACGTCTCTTGGGGGGTCAGTATCTCGCCTCCTGGGTTTGAGGGCCCTGTGTATGCGTTCAATTTCAATTGGCGTGTCAGGAGGTCTTCCGAGCAGGTCATTGAATATATTGATGGTGGCGTGTGTGACTTGATTATGTTCAATTGACTCAGGCATACCTCTTATCCTTATATTATGACGGCGTCCGCGATTCTCTAAATCCTCCAGGTGTCTCTGCATGTCTCTCAGCTGGGTGTTATGGGATTGAGCAGACTCTTGAAGTTGCTGTAGTGCAGAGCTGTGAACCATTGTCGTTTCCTCGATATCTTCCAGTCTATTGTGTACAGATTGCAGTTCTCTTTTCAGATCAGAGATGGCTGAAGTCATTGCTGCTGTCAGGGACTCCTTTATATCTTCTGCCACTAACCTTAGATCTGCCATGGCTAATGGCTGTGCTTTAGTGGAGTTATGTTGCAGGGTGCTGGAGCTCTGCCTCCCTGATGGGCTCAGACTGGATGAGCGCGCCGCGGCCTGGTAGGCCCGATCTGTAGCCGGGGACTCGCATGAATGCGAGCGGAAGAGTTCCGGGATACTGCGGCCGGATCGGTTGTTCGTGCGCCGGGGTGAGCGCGATCGGGCCGGGGACGGTTCCCTTGATGTTTTCCCCATTTTGGCGCTGATGTGAGCGGTGGATGGCTTACTATTTAGGCTTAAATCCCTCCGGTGCTCAGGAGCTCAGGGATTAGGCGTCCATGCCGCTCCGACGCCAGACCACGCCCCTCTCCAGTCATGATATTTAAAGGAATGTTTTTATTGTTTCCACTTTAGTCGTTATTAAAATCACTGCTCCTGAAAAAATGATTGATTTAAAAACTTTTTTTTCCATTGGTACATGTCCCCTAGAGCAGGACCCAGGTCCCCATACACTTTTTATGGCAATAACTTGCATATAAGTCTTTAAAATGAGCACTTTTGATTTTTCGTGTTCGAGTCTCATTGATTTTAATAGGGTTCGCGTGTTCACTCAGATTTTTTGCCTGGGTGTTCGACCCATCCCTAATATAGATCCACATCAATTACGATGAATGATACAACCATTCAGTATGAAAAACATGCTTACCCACCAACATGTCTGCCTCTGATGGAGACTTATTATAATGAAAATGAACCACTCTAAAAGTAGAATCAATTAGTGGAATAATTAATCCTTTACTTACTCCTTAGGTTGGAGAATAGTGAAACATATAAGCCTCTAGCGCATATAAATGATATCAAAAACATAGGGAAAGAAATTCTTTCCTGTACAGCTCAACGTCACAGAGGCAATAGGGTTCATTTTAAAAAATAAATCTTTATTTAAACATATACAGAAATAATTAGATACTATTCACTGGATGTTGAACAATCCACCTCCACCACAACCTCATTAAAATAGTCAACGTTGACAAACTACCCTCATTAAACACCACTCAAACACCATCCATATAAATGATTGCACCTGCACCAAAGTTCATAATGTAGGTAATAAAGGCCAAGAAACACTTGATCATTGGTTGGATTTTGGGAGGATAAGTGCAAAAAAAGGATGGAATTATGAACCTGAAGGTTCCCCTTTAGTTAAGTCCTTCTACTTCCAATTTATTGTATCAATCGGATTGTATGGAGATTGTATGTCTATGGTGGACAAATTTTATCAATCAATTCTGATTGGGTATTAAATCACACTGAGAAGAGAGGATATTCCATGGAAGATATCAGTAACAGCACTTACTCAAGTAATTGTGAGCAAAATAGGTCAGACTCACCAATCCTCCAATTTATTGTATCCATCGGAATTGTATGGAGATTGTATGTCTATGATAGACAATATTATATTGGTCAATTCCGATTAGGTATTAGATCACACAAATAAGAAAGGATATTCCATGGAAAATATCATTAGCATCACTTGCTCCAGAAACTGTGAGCAAAGGGGTCAGACTCACCAATCCTCCCCGGAGCAGGGATGGACATATAGGGGTTGATTTACTAAAGCTTGAAAGTGCAAAATTTGGTGCAGCTCCATACAGAAACCAATCAGCTTCAAGATTTTATTGTCAAAGCTTGATTGAACAAGCTGAGGTTAGAAGCTGATTGGCTAACATGCACAGCTGCACCATTTTTTGCACTCTCCAGCTTTAGTAAATCAACCCCACAGTCCCAGCAGCTTAGCTGTAAATTCCGTTTCAGTCCGTGCTGCAAGCGCCAGATCCCACACTTCTCCACTGATCCAATAAATGTGTTGCTGGTCAGTTGGAGGTAAGGGGATCTATGGTTGTCATTGTGGATATCTTACATTGTGTTCCTCTCGATCCAGCCAGTTCCACTGGAAATAATGGGCTTGTAATTCAGGAGTTTGTAATGGCATTGGGATGGATTGAAATCTCCACAGCCGTCTACTTAGTCCCAATTCCAGATAGGGTGGTTGATTCAGGGATTGATATCTCCATGCAGATGCAGATTGACCATAAGGAGAGAAGGATGGAATATTCCCAGGGAACCTTCAGAATGTTGGTGGTATGTCCATGAATGGAAATCTTGGACGAGTT
>BLSH010046192.1:1662678-1696662 GCA_018402905.1 Glandirana rugosa | reverse complement strand
ACGAAACTCCCTGTCTAACGTCTAGAGTAGGACGTTATGGCTTGCTAGACTAACATAATGGCTTGCTAGACTAACACCTGATCCATCTCTAATGATGATGATGACTCTGTCCTTCTAAGCAGTAGACTCTACCTAGTCCAGTCAGATCGTTCTGTAATGCAGGATGAGATGTTATTTGATCTGCAATCTGTCCCTAAAAGCAGTAGTAGTAGTAATCTCTGCCTAGTCCACAATCAGATCGTTCTTTAATGCAGGATGATCTCTGCAATTTATCCCTTAAAGCAGTAGTAGTAGTAATCTCTACCTAGTCCACAATCAGATCGTTCGGTAATACAATCAGATCGTTCGGTATTGCAGGATGAGATCTGCAATCTGTCCCTCAAAGCAGATCATTCTGTAATGCAGGATGAGATCTGCAATCTGTCCCTCAAAGCAGTAGCGGTATTAATCTCTACCTAGTCCACAATCAGATCGATGAGATGTTATTATATCTGCAATCTGTCCCTCACAGCGCCGGCAGCATCCTCTCCCTACACTACCCAGAGAGCATGTGACATGCAGCACTAAGTGACTCCAGCTTATAAAGAGGCTGGGTCACATGATGCCTGGCCAATCACAGCCATGCCATTAGTAGGCATGGCTGTGATGGCTTCTAAGGGAAAACCAGTGAAACGCTTGTTGATTGGCTGCCCTGCAGCTATTCAACATGCGTGATCAAATACCCAAACCCAGAACCCGAACCCAAACTTTTTTTCAAATGTCCGGTTTCGGGTCCAGGTCACGGACAACCCAAAGTTCGGTACGGACCTGAACTTTACAGTTCGGGTTCACTCAACTCTAGTCAGGAGAAATCATTACCATCAGTACATAGAGTCTGAGTGACCTTGGTAGGATGGAGCATATTTCTCTTTGAGGAGGATGATGGCAATGCTGTCACTTTCTGTGGTGAGTGGGAGGCTGAACGTCGGCGGTTACTTTAGGTGGAAGACGTGGATGGGGAGCCAGGTGGAGATCCTGCAGAAGGCATAAGAAATCTTTGACAGTGTTACAAGAATGCTTGCGACCCTTGAAAGTGAAGCAGAGAGAAAAAGGGAAACCCCAGGAGTAGATAATTTTATGGTGGCTTGGAGGCCCTGCGTTTAGCTATGGTAGATTGTGAGAGGTCGGCAAAAAGCTGATACTCATAACCTTGGAAAACAAAAGTCCCCTTCTGGCAGGCTGATTGAAGGAGCTGCTCCCTGGTGCAGTAAAAATGTAGCTTGGCTATGATATCTCACGGTGGTCCATCTTGTTTACGGGGTGCAAAAGCTCAGTGTACCCGGACTATTTCCAGCCGTTCAATGGGGATAGAGGGGGAAAGCTCTTGGAATAGAGCTGTAACTGTAGACTGAAGATCAATCACTGCCTCGGGGATTCCTCTGATCCTGATATTGGAGCATCTGGCCCTGTTCTTATAGTCTTCCAGTTATGCCTGCAGGGTTTGGTTTTCCTCTCTAAGTGCTTCTAGCTCATCAGCATGGTTGCTGAGGTGAGTTTCAAGCTCGTCTGCTCTCTGTTCCAGCTCTGAGGTGCGGTGGCCCAGCTCTCTGATCTCCCTAGATAGATGCTCAGTAATCTGAAGTTTGTTGCAAGGCGCGGTGTAACATGCGCTCAAATTGCTGGAGAAGGAGATCAGGCTGTGTGTGGCCACGCTGGGAGGGCAGGTCCCGTGTCCGACCTACCCTCATCTGGATGCAGTAACTGCTTTTGCTTGGGAGTGCCTGTGCGTGGTGAAGCAGGCGGCGCCATCTTGGAGGAGGCCCACGCCAGAACGTCGCGGACATTCTTGCTCCGAAGCTTGGTTTTAGAGCCACCCGTGACCATGTTCTGGTGGCCTGGGTGGTAAGCTTGGTCAGCGGTGGTAGTGGGTACCGACAGGTGTGCCTGGCAGTGGCATAGATGGCTTAAGGTCTCGCTGCTGTGCGGAGCTCTAGCTTAGCATGTCCGTCGCTGTGAGCTTT
The DNA here is from genome assembly GCA_018402905.1 of Glandirana rugosa. NCBI lineage: Eukaryota > Metazoa > Chordata > Amphibia > Anura > Ranidae > Glandirana > Glandirana rugosa. The sequence continues at coordinate 1,694,662 of BLSH010046192.1, read as the reverse complement.
GCGCATGCGTCCCCTGATTTTTGTTTTTTAAATCAACCCTGTTGGGGGGGATTTTGGTGTGAGATGTCAGAGGTCTCCCCTTTGAGACAGGGAGAGGGACTGAGGATAGAGATTCCCCAGTCCCTTTCTCGGCAGCCTTAGCTGCAATGAAGATGAATGAAGAGGAGACAGTGACTCTGTCCATTCAGAAAAGGAAGGAGCTGGTAAATGACAGATTTACGGGCTCTTTCCTCCGCTCTCCATCCTGAACAATCTCAAGACAAGGTGAGAGCCGGAGGAGCACAGAGTGGACCGGATGGGAGGGGGGGAACCGGAGGAGGACAGACCAGGACCAGGGGGGAACCAGAGCAGTACATGGAGGAGGACAGATCAGGACTGGGGGAGATGGGGGGGAATCAGAGGAGCACACAGAGGAGGACGCAAAAGGGGAGTTGGAGACACGGGAGACCGGAGGAGGAGGAGAGGAGCCGCAGGAGCACATATGAAGGACACAAAGAGAAGGATACAGGGGACACTCAGGAGTGATCGGTGCAGGGGTGGGGGGCAGTTACAATCACCGATCTCCCAGTGCAGTTTTTAATGAAGCAGATGAAAGCACGGATGGGAGAGGAAGAGAAGTGGCTGTCAGATGCTTTATTGAAAGCCGCAAAGGGAGATCTGTGATTACTAGTATCGGTATCAGTGCAACCCTAATGTACCCCATACCCATTCACATGGGGGGGGGTCAGGATCTGGGGGCCCCCTTATTAAAGGGGGTTTCCAGATTCCGTTAAGCCCCCCGCCCGCAGACCCCCACAATCACATGCCAGGGTTGTGTGGATGAGGCCCTTCTCCCCATCAACATGGGGACCGGGTGCTTTGGGAGTCCAAATCACCCTGCCCATGTTGAGAGCATGTGGCCTGGTATGGTTTGGAGGGATGGACACTGGCTCGTCCCCAACCCCTCCTGCCATGCCAGGGCTGCGTGCTTGGATAAGGGTCTGGTTTGAATTTTGGGGGCCCCATGCCATTTTGTTAAAAAAATTGGCATGGGGTTCCCCTTAAAATTCATACCAGACCTGAAGGGCCTGGAACGGACTTTGAGGGGACCCCAACGCAATATATATTTTTTAAATTTTGGCACGGGGTTCCCCTTAAAATCCACACCAGACCCAAAGGGCCTGGTATGGACTAGCAGGGACCCCAACGCAATGCTTTTTCAGAGATTTTATCTATATTGCCAGGAACCGGCAATACATTACAGCCGCAAGCGATTTTAAATGACAATTTTTCCTTTAAAAATGTAATTTTGCAGTGGCACTGTTCTAAACATCGCACAGATGTGTCACTTTACAGGCACACGGTCATGAACTCATGGTAACATTCATTTTCTGTCTGTTTGCTTACCTCTTGGTTGTGCACATCACCACCTGGGGACTAAGTAATCTCCTCTCAATGAACTCCACCCCAGTCTCCAATTAAGGGAACACTATTTAAGACCATGTGCTGCAAAGCCTCCCTGCTAATCAATATTGTGTGTTTGGCTTGTGTATTTGCTCCTGCCGTGTGCTCTTAGTTTGCTCTCGTGTACCGGTCTTGGCGTGTTCTTTGACCTTCCTTGTCTGTTAGCGTCCCCGATCTTGGCTTGTTCTTTGACCTTCCTTGTCTTCATCTTGCCTAAGGCCTCAACCCCCATCATATTGGGCCTTCCTTGGTTACGGCTCCATTCTCCACACGTGGACTGGACTTCTGGGTAGATCTTGGCTCCCTCCTGTTCCTCATCTTGCCTACTCAAGGTTGCCCCGAAAGTGGAACTTCCTGTTGCCACCACCTCAGAATCTCCTGTTCTTCCCGCTGCGTGTAGCAATTTCTGGGATGTGCCCTGTAACAGTAAGGTTGATACACTCTCTAGGTCATTTGGCACTCTGGAGGAGCAGGCCACCTGTGAACCTGAGCCTATCTGTCCGATCTCATGCATCCCTGCCCATTGTACCACCTTGGAGTCAAAAACTCCTCCGGGCAAGACCTTCATCCCCACTGAGTTAAGAGCTAAGATTCTTCATTGGGGATATGATTCCAAGAGGGCTTGTCATGTTTGTGCCTGGTCTGACTCCTCCATACAAGCTTCTGCTGGTCTTCACTTGCCCTTGCCCTTGCCCACTCCTAGGAAACCTTTAGTCCTCAATAACTCCTTTTGTCCTCTCCATACCTCTGTTCTGGTCTCTGGGGATGATCAGGAGTGCAAGATTAGTCAAGTTCTGGATTCCCGGCTATGTAAAGGCATTCTTCAGTACCTTGTGCATTGGAAAGGGTTTGGTCCTGAGGAGAGGTCTTGGATGCCTGCATCTGAGGTATTTGCACCTTGTCTTGTGAGGAGGTTTAATTTGAGATTTCCCTCCAAGCCTGGGCCCAAGCGGGGGAGGGGAAGGCCTCATAAGAGGGGGGTACTGTCATGAACCCATAGTAACATTCATGTTCTGTCTATTTGCTTACCTCTTGGTTGTTTCAGCCTAGAGGCCGTGCACATCACCACCTGTGGGATAAGTAATCTCCTCTCAGTGAACTGCATCCCAGTCTCCAATTAATGGAACACTATTTAAGACCATGTGCTGCAAAGCCTTCCTGCTGATCAATATTGAGTGTTTGGCTTGTGTGTTTGCTCCTGCCGTGTGCTCTTCGTTTGCTCTCGTGTGCCCATCTTGGCATGTTCTTTGATCTTCCTTGTCTGCTAGTGTCCCCAATTTTGGCTTGTACTTTGACCTTCGCAGTCTGCTAGTGACCTCGACCTTGGCGTGCCTCCTGTCTGTTTTGTCTGCTTGTAGCCCTGACCCTTGGCTCTCCCACTGACCTCCTCTTGCTATCACGGACTGCTGCTTTCTCTCCATTCACCTGTAGCATACCGTGAACATGAGCTGGGGGACCCCGGGGGCCGCGACTGGATCCAGTTGTAGCCAAGTCCATCCTCACCATCGGAGGCTCTGGTGAACACCTACTGGCTCTTAAACTCCATGCCCTGGGGAATCCTATGCTCTAGCTCCCTGTGCAATCTGTGTCAGGGTCCCAGTAGTCCCGCTTCCTTGCACCATCCTGATCTCTAGTCACAGCAGTCAGCTAACGGTTCACAACCAAAGCGGTGCTCTTCACAACCTTAGCGGTGCACTTCCCACTTTAGTGGGGTGATTCGCACCCCAACAGTGCGCATCTGTCACCTGACCCAGGTGACCTGACACATACTAAGGAGACCCCCCAGTCATGATATTTAAAGGAATGTTTTTATTGTTTTCACTTTAATCGTTATTAAAATCACTGCTCCTAAAAAAATGATTGAACTTTTTTTTGCATTGGTACATGTCCCCTAGAGCAGGACCCAGGTCCCCATACACTTTTTATGGCAATAACTTGCATATAAGTCTTTAAAATGAGCACTTTTGATTTTTCGTGTTCGAGTCTCATTGATTTTAATAGGGTTCGCGTGTTCGCTCAGATTTTTTGCCTGGGTGTTCGACCCATCCCTAATATAGATCCACATCAATTACGATGAATGAGACAACCAGTCAGTATGAAAAACATGCTTCCCCACCAACATGTCTGCCTCTGATGGAGACTTATTATAATGAAAATGAACCACTCTAAGGCTGCATTCACACAGGGGCGACCCGACTTCGACGCGACTTTGCTAGGCAATTTCAGCGCGACTTTCAGCGCGACTTCCAGCGCGACTTCCAGGGACTTGAGGCGACTTTACAACACGACTTTTTCCAGGCGACTTTGCCTTGACCAATCAGAGAAGGGAGGGAGGGGGTTGCCTAAAAATAAATTCTATTCTTTTCACTACAAAGTCGCTTTTATTTAGATGGGGGATCCGACTTGGAGGCGACGTCTATTCAATTCTATGGGCACAAGTCGGATAGAAGTCGCCTAGAAGTAGTACAGGAACTTTTTCTGAAGTCGTTCCGACTTCAGTAGTGTACATTAAGACGGCTCCCATTCATTTCAATGGGATTTCAGATGTCAAGCGACCTGGGGCGACTTGAAGCTACCCAAGTCGGAGCGACAGTCGCCCCTGTGTGAATGGTGCCTAAAAGTAGAATCAATTAGTGGAATAATTAATCCTTTACTTACTCCTTAGGTTGGAGAATAGTGAAACATATAAGCCTCTAGCGCATATAAATTATATCAAAAACACAGGGAAAGAAATTCTTTCCTGTACAGCGCAACGTCACGGAGGCAATAGGGTTCATTTTTAAAAAAAACTTTATTTAAACATATACAAAAATAATTAGATACTATTCACTGGATGTTGAACAATGCACCTCCACCACAACCTCATTAAAATAGTCAACGTTGACAAACTACCCTCATTAACCACCACTCAAACACCATCCATATAAATTATTGCACCTGCACCAAAGTTCATAATGTAGGTAATAAAGGCCAAGAAACACTTGATCACTTGTTGGATTTTGGGGGGTTAAGTGCAAAAAAAGGATGGAATTATGACCTTGAAGGTTCCCCTTTAGTAAAGTCCTTCTACTTCCAATTTATTGTATCAATCGGATTGTATGGAGATTGTATGTCTATGGTAGACAAATTTTATCAATCAATTCCAATTGGGTATTAAATCACACTGAGAAGAGAGGATATTCCATGGAAGATATCAGTAACAGCACTTACTAAAGTAATTGTGAGCAAAATAGGTCAGACTCACCAATCCCCGAGCAGGGATGGACATATAGGGGTTGATTTACTAAAGAAGCTTGAAAGTGCAAAATTTGGTGCGGCTCCACACAGTAACCAATCAGCTTCAAGGTTTTATTGTCAAAGCTTGATTGAACAAGCTGAGGTTAGAAGCTGATTGGCTAACATGCACAGCTGCACCAGTTTTTGCACTCTCCAGCTTTAGTAAATCAACCCCACAGTCCCAGCAGCTTAGCTGTAAATTCCGTTTCAGTCCGTGCTGCAAGCGCCAGATCCCACACTTCTCCACTGATCCAATAAATGTGTTGCTGGTCAGTTGGAGGTAAGGGGATCTATGGTTGTCATTGTGGATATCTTACATTGTGTTCCTCTCGATCCAGCCAGTTCCACTGGAAATAATGGGCTTGTAATTCAGGAGTTTGTAATGGCATTGGGATGGATTGAAATCTCCACAGCCGTCTACTTAGTCCCAATTCCAGATAGGGTGGTTGATTCAGGGATTGATATCTCCATGCAGATGCAGATTGACCATAAGGAGAGAAGGATGGAATATTCCCAGGGAACCTTCAGAATGTTGGTGGTATGTCCATGAATGGAAATCTTGGACGAGTTGATGCCATAATAGCTGACATGTTTCATTCGTTTGCACGAACTTCCTCTGAGCTGGGTATATGATGGAGACTTGACTTATGCCAATAACATTTTCCTAGGGGCAGAGTATCCTTGTTGTAATTTCCCAAAAAATAGACATCACTGGAATAGTGGTTGCTAGAATGCCTGCAACAGTCTGCACAGCAGAACGTATTCATTTATTGCAGGTAGTAATGCTGTCAATAAATGAATTACTTCCTCTTGCTTCTGACGAACCAGCTAAATTGATTGGCCAATCTGCAAAGGCCCAACATCCAAAGTTCAGGCCGAACCACATTGAACCGAATCCAAACCTCATCCCTACCTAGGAAGCAGACGGGAGTAGAGAAATAGGGCTGACAGCTTTTACAGGACAAGTTGACATTTGTAAATCGCTAGAAGTGCTCACTCAATCCTCTTTTAAGATCATCTCTCCTTATGTATTTTTTATTTTTATTTTATTTCTAATTTTATATAATAATTTTAATAGATTTACTAATAGGCATACTGCCGCTACAGTCCCATGAAATCAATACTTGCAAAAAACGATTTTTAGGAATAAGATTTTTCAATGATAACAAATGATTCAAGAGTATAATTCATACAATCTTGATTGTATTATACACAATTTTGTTAAAATATCACATAGAAAAAGTAGTTAATACAAAAATACCTCCTGGCTCTCACCCTATTAGCTGTAATAAATAACACCTAAAATTGTAGTATAAATGACACAAAATGGGATGGTCCTTGAGCCCCAAATCTCTACACGTTTCCTTAAACTTTCAATCAACTTCATCAAAGCAAAGCAGATGAGTTAGCTAAAATCCAACTATTATATTATTACCAGTAAATCCACAGCACCACGCAGAAAAAAAGCAACAAAAATTCCTTGACTCCCAGGATGGACAATATCTTACAAATCAAGTAATAAATTGGTAATATATACCGCGCTCAGTAAACAAACAAACTTTGTAGCTGCCAACACAACAATCAAACATGCAATTGTGCAAACATAGGTAAATATAAACGTGTAGCGCTACATTTAAGCAATTTTACCTCTGTAAATAAATGAATTATCATATAAAGTGCATGTGTGCAAACCATATGTATACGGTGCAATGTACACATAGTACCATTTAACTCATAAAGTACATGTAGTGACACTCTGTGCATATAGTGATGAATAATTAAGTCCATACAATCTTAATATAGTGCTAATAGAGTTCCAGTATAAAGTCCATAGTGAATATAGTAAAAAAACAGAAGTGATTTGGTCACCAGAACTGTGAAATCCACCACCTAGATGTAATTCTGCGCTTACCAGAACACAGGCTTTAATCATCATGTAGAATACACCAGGAGGAAACCACCATACACAGGGACTAGATGCCTTGTTGATTCCTTGGTTCCGTGACAGTACAGCAATCCCAGCAAATTAATACAGATTAATGAGCCAGTGGACTAATACTCAGATCTTCCCTTCCCGGGATAACAATCCATATTGAATCAAAGGGATCATAAAAAGAAAAGCCTCTGCATAGTGTAAGACCTTTCAAGACTAGTTTAGTAAAATATAAAAATTATGCAGTTTACATGTATTTACAGCATCCTGTATAGGAAAACGCTAGATAGGTACACATTTAAAAATCATATAGACCCAAATTTTTCATCTATAAGACTTATGGCACCACCATATATAATGTTATAAATACTTAAAGCGATGGTTAGACATTTTTAAAATTGTTTAAAATTAGTTGGAAAATATATATTATAGTATAGGTGTCATCTTATGAATGGCACATATAAACCAACCACCCCTGAAAACTATATTACTACAAATAGGATAAAAATAGAAATAAAAATAAAAAATATAAAAATATGAAAGATTGTTTTATAAGACGACCCCATCTATCACACCTTAATCTATGTACTCTTTCTGTGATTATGCTTTATTAATGAAATAATTAATATCCCACTCTACATTTAACCCCTGGGAGAAATAACACTTCAATTCAAAGCTCCAAAATATTTACAGCTGTGAAATACCCTGTCAGGAAAGGTTCCACCTGCTGGTGGCACTGTGGCTCCCAGATCTATGGGCTGCAGTTCCGGTGTCAACCAGTGGGTGTCCCTCAGCAGTCGGAGCCTGATGGTCGGAAATGGTTTCACCTGCTACTGGCGCTGTGCTCCCAGATCTTTAGGCTGCGGTTCCAGTGTCCACCAGTGGGTGTCTCTCGGCAGTCAGGCTGACATCATCCCCTGCAATCAGACATCACCTGATGCTGATTGCAGGAAACATATTTAAACCTGGGAAATGCTGTGATACTTTGCCTTGGTATTTTCTCCTTGTGTCCCTGACCTGTGTTCCTGTGTTCCTGAAGTCTGTTTCCCGTCTCCTGTTCCTGGACTTTGACCATGCAGTCTGATCCCATCCTACCTGCTCAGTCCATATTCTGGTTCCCGTTTCCTGTCCTGCTTGATCTCCCATGTATGACCCTGGCTTGGTACGATTACGATTCGGTTATTCCTTGCTCTATACCAATTTGATTTTGTCTGTCATTTATTGTGTGTTCACTGTTGGTTTATTCACTGGTTGCATTTCACTATTTACACTATTTACTGTATTGGAGGTGTGTTTTATTTGTTATTCATTTATTTTATAATAAATCATATTATTTACATTTTACCTGCATTTGGTACACTCTGTTGCAGTCCACACATTTCTGGCCACACCGGTACCTGACATAATACCAAGGCCAGTCCTAACCAGAAGTGGCTGCACAGAAAAGCCATCTTGGTTCTGCCGTTTGGGGGAAAATGAATCCGGAGGAGGTTATTTATTTTTCTCTGCTGGTGACAGAGGATAATGAATACTGCTGCCATTATATTGAAGGAATGGACCACTGACCAGCTATTAGAATGTATCTGTCTTGCTCATTCCCTAGTTCATCAGGGCAGTATGTTGTTTGGAGATGTTCAGCCTCTGATTCAGGTTTGTGCGAAGTTAGCTTTGTCCAGTACTCCTAAAGGCAGTGATGATTTTCTCCCCCTTTCAGTGTGGCTCAGGTAGAATCTTTGGGGTGGTTATTGGAGGATGACTACGTTTATTTTTTTTGAGCATTATTCAGCATGCTTCCAGCAGGTGTTAATGCAGTATTTTAACACAGGGCAGACCCTTGTCAGACAGGCCACACGTAAATTGAATTTTGTTCAACTTTTACTACAGGCATGGTCAGATATATTGCACTCAGCCTCAGTCGGCTTGCACCGGCCCATTCCTGCTGCCAGAGACCTGCCTGCTCAAAGGTCTCTCTCTCCATCACCTACAGCAACCACAGTCACAGCCCAATATACCCTACTACCAACCAAGTATCAGTACACTGTTTCCATCTGCTGCACCTACCCTGCCTTTAACCCATCTACCTCTTCTCCACTGCCTGCAACAATCCCCCAGACATCACTCTTAGCAACTGCTCCCTCTTTCTTACCACACTCCAGCTATTCTCTTCCATCAGCTGCAGCTCCTGCTTACAGCCCTGCAGTCACTCACAGAACTTCAGTGGCTAAACCTAAGGAGAAACCGAAGTTTTTCCCAACCTGCACAATCCTGCCACTATCCAATCCTGCCTCCATCCCAACTGATCTGTTCCAATCTGCCTCCACAGCAGCTAATCTGCTCCAGTCTGCTTCCACACCAGCCAATCTGCTCCATTCTGCCTCCACACCAGCCAATCTGCTCCAGTCTACCTCCACAATTGCCAATAGGGTTTAGCCTGCTTCTGACAAACCCAAACATGCTGCCCAGGCTGCTGATCCTGTGCCCTCTGCTGAACCTGCTGATCCTGTACCCACTGTCCAGCCTGCTGATCCTGTGCCCTCTGTCCAACCTGCTGATCCTGTGCCCACTGTCCAGCCTGCTGATCCTGTGCCTGCTGTCCAGCCTGCTGATCCTGTGCCCATTGTCCAGCCTGCTGATCTGGTGCCCACTGTCCAGCCTGCTGATCCTGTGCCTGCTGTCCAGCCTGCTGATCCTGTGTCTGCTGTCCAGCCTGCTGATCCTGTGCCCGCTGTCCAGCCTGCTGATCTGGTGCCCACTGTCCAGCCTGCTGATCCTGTGCCTATTGTCCAGCCTGCTGATCCTGTGCCTGCTGTCCAGCCTGCTGATCCTGTGCCCGCTATCCAGCCTGCTGATCCCATGCCCACTATCCAGCCTGCTGATCCTGTGCCCATTGCCCAGCCTGCTGATGCTGTGCCCCTTGCCCAGCCTGCTGCTACCCAGCCTGCTGATCCTGTGCCTGCTGTCCAGCCTGCTGATCCTGTGCCTATTGTTCAGCCTGCTGATCCGGTGGCCATTATCCAGCCTGATGATCCATTGCCCGTTGCCCAGCCTGATGATCCGGTTCCTGATGCCCAGCCTAACAATCTGGTTCCTGATCCTCAGCCTGCTGTTTCAGTGCCTGTTGTCTAGCCTGCTGTTCTGGTGCCCACTGTCGAGCCTGCTGTTCCGGTGCTCGCCCTCGAGGCTGCTGATCCCATGCCAGCTGTCCAGCTTACTGTTCCAGTGCCCGCTGTCCAGCCTGCTGATCTGGTGACTACTGATCCAGTGCCTACTGCCAAGCCTGACGGTCCCTTGCCTATTGCCCAGCCTGAGGATCCAGTTCCTTATGCCCAGCCTGAGGAACTGGTTCCTGATGCCCAGTCTGCTGTTCCGGTGCCTGCTGTCAAGCCTGCTGTTCTGGTACATGCTGTCGAGCCTGCTGTTCCGGTGCTCACTGTCAAGGCAGCTGATCCCATGCTGGCTATCCAGCCTGCTGATCCTGTGTCCATTGCCAAGCCTGCTGATGCTGTGCTCCTTGCCAGCCTGCCGCTGCCCAGCCTGCTGATCCTGTGCCTGCTGTCCAGCCAGCTGATCATGTGCCTATTGTCCAGCCAGCTGATCCAGTGGTCGCTTTCCAGCCTGCTGCTCTGGTGCCTGCTGTCCAGCCTGCTGTTCCAGTGCCCGCTGCCCAGCCTGCTGTTCCATTGCCCACTGCCTATCCTGCTGTCCCAGTGCCCGTTGCCCAGGCTGCTGTTCCAGTACCCATTGCCCAGGCTGCTGGCTCGTGCCTGTTGACTCTGTGCCTGTTGCCCAGCCTGATGTGCCTCTGCCCACTGTCCAGCTTGATGTGCCTCTGCCCACTGTACAGCTTGATGTGCCTCTGCCCCCTGCCCAGCCTGATGTGCCTCTGCCCGCTGCCCAGCCTGATGTGCCTTTGCCCGTTGCCCAGCTTGATGTGCCTCTGCCCGCTGCCCAGCTTGATGTGCCTCTGCCTGCTGCCCAGCTTGATGTGCCTCTGCCCACTGCCCAGCTTGAAGCGTCTGCTGCCCAGCTTAATGTGCCTCTGCCCGCTGCTCAGTCTGATAATCCAGTGCCTGTTGATCTGATGCCTGCTTTCCAGCCCATATCTGATGATCCTTTGACCAAAGATCAGCTTAATGTTATTGACTCTATGCTTATTGCCTTTCTGGATTGTCCTGCAGAGGGTAGGATTCCATCTGCCATTGGGTCTGACACGTCTGAGGCTTTGTATACCTGGTATGGGTTATGTGTTCGGCCTAAGGTTCTTTTCTCAGTTGTCTTGATTGGATTCCTCCTACATTACATTGCTTCAATGGCGCCAAAGCCTGGTGGTCCTGACATACCCTTTACAATTGGTAGCCACGTTTACCTTTGCAACCTTGGTAGTGGTGAGCTCCAGGGGAGTGGTAGAGCACCATTTGTGCCTTGCCACAACTCCAGGTGCATTAGGGGACCCGTGTTGGGTAACCAGTGCCTTGGGGAAACTTAGATGGCCATTGAAGTGTGGAACAAGTGCTGGAGATGAGTTGTTGTAACCAGACATTCCAGTGTCAAGGTTTTGGTGTTGTCACATGACCCCAGGGCTGAGTTTGTGAATGACTCCTGGTACCCTAGCGTTGGGATGCCTACTGTTTTGAGGGATCCTATGCCACTAATAATCTGGCTGACAGGATACCTAGCCAGTTGCCTAGCCCCAGCGATGGGATACCTAGCCAGTTACCAGATCCAGGTGGTGGAACACCTGGCTTCTTTTTGGATCCCGGCAGCAAAGCTTCTTATTTAAAACCCGGCACTCCTTGGGCTTATGAGACATTTTCTTTCTGGACTCTTTCAGCTGTGGCAGGTTAGAGCATCTGGAGGTCGCTCCTTCGAGGGGGGGTACTGTCAGGAAAGTTTTCAACTGCTGGTGGCACTGTAGCTCCCAGATCTATGGGCTGCAGTTCCGGTGTCCACCAGTGGGTGTCCCTCAGCAGTCAGAGGCTGACGGTCGAGAATGGTTTCACCTGCTAGAGGCGCTGTGCTCTCAGATCTTTAGGCTGCAGTTCTAGTGTCCACCAGCGGGTGTCTCTCAGCAGTCAGGAGCTGACATCATCCCCTGCAATCAGGCATCACCTGATGCTGATTGCAGGAAGCATATTTAAACCTGGGAAATGCTGTAATACTTTGCCTTGGTATTTTCTCCTTGTGCCCCTGACCTGTGTTCCTGAAGTCTGTTTCCTGTCTCCTGCTCCTGGACTTTGACCCTGACCCTGCAGCCTGATCCCTTCCTACCTGCTCAGTCCATTTCCTGGTTCCCTTTCCCTGTCCTGTCTTGTTCCCAGCTCCCCACTGCTTGATCTCGCGTGTATGACCCTGGCTTGGTACGATTACAAATTTGTCTGTCATTTGTGTTTTCACTGTTGGTTTATTCACTGGTTGCATTTCACTATTTACTATATTGGTGGTGTGTTTTCTTTGTTATTCATTTATCTTATAATAAATCATATTGTTTACATTTTACCTGCGTTTGGTACACTCTGTTGCAGTCCACACATTTCTGGTCACAACCGATCCCTGACACACTATCCTAACTGCTCCTCCCCTCCAAGGGGAAATATATTTATCAATGACTATAAATTTAGTACCCATATGGTCCCTATCATGATGAATTCTATAATGTTTAGGGACACTGTGGTTGGTCTTTCCTTTTAATATATTAGTAATATGTTCATTGATCTGTGTTGAGAATGTTCTGATGGTTCTCCCAACATATTGTTTCCCACAAGGGCAGGTCAATAAATATACAAAAATGTTTCTTTCACATGTAGAAAAATGCTTCTTAGTATTCACACACAGCATCCAGATGTTTGCAGAACAGTGATATGGGTTCGCCCCGGTTTTTGTTAAAGTGACACACAGACTTTCCAGATGTTTTCAGAACAGTAGTTCAGTTAGTCCCGGTTTCATTTAAAGTGACACACAGACTTTCCAGATGTTTGCAGAACAGTAGTTCAGTTAGTCCCGGTTTTATTTAAAGTGACACACAGACTTTCCAGATGTTTGCAGAACAGTAGTTCAGTTAGTCCCGGTTTCATTTAAAGTAAAACACACAGTTTCCAGATGTTTGCAGAACAGTAGTTCAGTTAGTCCCGGTTTCATTTAAAGGGACACACAGACTTTCCAGATGTTTTCAGAACAGTAGTTCAGTTAGTCCCAGTTTCATTTAAAGTGACACACAGACTTTCCAGATGTTTGCAGAACAGTAGTTCAGTTAGTCCCGGTTTTATTTAAAGTGACACACAGACTTTCCAGATGTTTGCAGAACAGTAGTTCAGCTAGTCCCGGTTTCATTTAAAGTGACACACACAGTTTCCAGATGTTTGCAGAACAGTGATATGAGTTCTCCCGGCTTATTTATACTTTTTTGACACAGTTTGAAGATGGTCCACATCCACCTCTATTTTTGATTTTTTTATGTTTTTATTTTTTAAAAATTGCTTTTAGTTATTTCCCTGTCCCCATTTCTTTGTAGGGCCCTTGTCCCACCCTTACCCCCATGTCCTTCCTTTTGCAGACCTCTAGGACTTTCCAGGACTATTTTACAGCCATTGTTGTGCCTAAAAGTTCGGGACCCCATTGATTTCAATGGGGTTCGGGGTCCGGGACAAAGTTCGGGTTCTGTCTGGACCCGAACCTGGACTTTGTCCCGAAGTTCAGCCGAACCAGCAGAACCCGGACTTCTAGAAGTTCGCTCAACTCTAGTAGTAGAGGACTGAAACTAAGATTTTTCTCTCTCCAATAGGTTTTCTCCATTGAGGGGCAGAGGCCTCATGAGTGCCGACTATTTGTACATGGAAGGGGAGTATGATAATTATAAACGTTCTCCCTATAACTATAATCAAACCTACCCCAAGCTCAAAAGGAATTGGGGTTTTCCCAGGGAAAGTCAAGGGAGAAGGAGAGGTTCAGAACCAAGAGAGGCTCCAGAGGGGGGAGGACAATCCAGAGGAAAAAGAAAGTGAACCTAGAAGACTCTGGTGTTTTTAATTTAAGCCAGGTCAGCCTTACAACTGCACCCTCTAAAAAACGAACTAAATTTAACACCTTTATAGATGTCCATAAGTTTATCAAAAAAAAATCCATCGATTTTCAACCCTCCAGTACAACCGGCCCCTTCTATTAGCATCTTTAAGGATTTAGTTCTACAAGATTTAGATCAACTTAAAATCAAGCAACCATTTAGGCAATCCCACTTAAATTTGAGTCTGAAATCTTTATGTGAAAGGAAAGACCTTGTTATACGCCCGGCGGATAAGGGGGGTGGGATAGTGATCTTGGATAAAGAGCGCTATCGTAAAGAAATGCACAATATATTAGGTGACCAAGTGACCTATAAGGAGTTACCGAATTACCCTACTGCCACATATAAAAACTAACTAATTGCATTAATAGTTAGAGGGTTTCATGATAACATTTTAGATAAAAAAGAAAAAGCTTTTCTTGTCCAGCTGGCTCCAAGGATCCCGGTAATGTACTATCTTCTGAAAATTCATAAGGATTTGGTGCATCCACCTGGGCATCCTATAGTCAGTGGAATAGACTTCATTACTTCGAGAATAGGATGCTATATAGATCACTACCTCCAGCCATTGGTAAAGAAGGTGCCCTCCATCTTAAAAGATACTAGGGACGTTATTAGAATGTTAGAAGGGATTCCCATTCAAAATGATTGTATACTGGCCACAGCAGATGTGGCATCATTGTATACATTTATCCCACAGGTATGGAAGCAGTTGACTATTTTCTTTCACATGAAAATTTGATTCCAGGTCAACAAAGGGAATTTATTATGGAATTATTGTTTTTTGCCACCACGCATAATTATTTTTGGTTTGAGGGTAAATTCTTCAGTCAAAAGAAAGGAGTGACAATGGGGGCTAAATTTGCACCCAGCTTAGCCAATTTTTTCATGGCTAAGTGGGAGGAGGATGTTGTCTATGCCCAGAAGAGAAGAGAGTTGGTCCTTTGGGCCAGGTACATCAGCGACATCCACCTCCTATGGAATGGTACCATGAAAACCCTGGAACAATTTTTTGTTGAGCTGAATACCAATGACAGGGGTATTTCTTTATCCCTTGTAGCTAGTAATAGCCAAATACATGTTTTAGATTTGGAAATTCTGATTGATGGTGGCCAGCTGGAGACTAGAACATACTTTAAACCTACCTATAGGAATGGATACATTCCTACCGACAGCTGCCAACATCAAGCGTGGTTGATATCTGTGCCTCAAAATCAACTTTTGCCACTATGTAGGAATTGTTCCAAAATTCATGACTATGAGAGCCAGGGAGTTACCCTTAAAAATCGATTCCTGGCCAAGGGCTATGAGGGCCCAGGCTGTGGATAGATCATCACTGCTACAAGAGAAGCCAAAAGTTAATGTGAACGATAAGCATAAATGGTCCTCCTTATATGCAAATGATATGTTACTCTATCTGGCAGATCCAGCAGAATCTCTTCTCTCAGCCCTGCAGGTTATTTTGTGGTTTGGGAACTTCAAGATTCAAAGTCAATTGGATCAGAACTAGTATTTTCACTCTAGACCCCCCTATTTAAACCAATGCTCCCACCCTTCATACCACTTAGGATTGGTCTAAAAATTTAGATATTGGGGAATAGAGATACAAGTACCCTTGAAAACCTACATAGAAAATAACGTACAACCGTTAATACGCAGGTTGAAAAACTGTTTAACCACTTGCCGACCGCCGATCGGCAATTGACGGCGGCAAAGTGGCTCGTTCCCGCAAATCGCCGTCATACGACGGCGGCTGCGGGAACGTGTATAGTGAGCGTGCGCGCGCCGCCGGAGGCGCGCCCGCGCACTCACTGTGTCAAGGGGGGAGCGGGTGCGGCGGCTTCGATTGCCGCCGGCCACCCGCGATGCCCCCCCCGGAGCGAATGAGCGGAGGTCCGTGTATGTAAACACGGACCTCCGCTCTGTGTGAGGAGGAAGGGCTGTGATCACAGCCTTCCTTTACGTGAAGGCTGTGATAACTTCCCTTCCCCTGTTAGGGCATCCCCCATACAGTTAGAACACGCCCAGGGAACATAGTTAACCCTTAGCGCGCCCCCTGTAGGTTAACCCCTTCACTGCCAATGACATTTACACAGTAATCAGTGCATTTTTATAGCACTGATCGCTGTATAAATGCCAATGGTCCCAAAAAAGTGTCAAAATGTTCCGCCATATCCGCTGAAATATCGCAGTACCGCAAAAAATCGCATATCGCCGCCATTTTTAGTAAAAAATAAAAAAAAATTAAAAACCCCAAAAATGAATTCTCATCATCCGTAAACGCGACCACTTTTGCGCAAACCAATCAATAAACGCCGATTGCGATTTTTTTTATCGCAAATATGAGGAAGAATATAAATCGGCCAAAAACGGTGAAAAATTTTTTTTTTTCTATTTTTTATTTGGATTTGTATTTTAGGAAAAAGTAAGAAATTTGGGTTTTTTTGCAAAATTGTCGCTCTTCTTTTGTTTATAGCGGCGATCAGAAATGACGCAGCGGTGATCAAATACCACCAAAAGAAAGCTCTGTTTGTGGGAAAAAAAGGACGCAAATTTTGTTTGGGTACAACGTCGCACGACCGCGCAATTGTCAGTTAAAGCGACGCAGCGCCGAATCGCAAAAAGGGCTCCGGTCCTAAAGCTGGAAATCCTTCCGGGGCTGAAGTGGTTAAATATCTGGGACAAGCTCCCTCTAAACTTACTGGGCAGGATTAACCTGTTTAAAATTATTTTCCTCCCCAGGTTCCTCTATATCTTCTGGCATGCCCCAGTATATTTATGTAAAAAACTTTTTGTAGAAATGCTCAAATCACCTCATTCCTATGGGCCTCCCGTCCACCTAGAATTTCCTTAGAAACCTTAAAACTCCCAATACAGAAAGGGGGCATGGCACTACCTGATTTACATTTATTTATTGGGCTGCACAACTAACACATATACACAGTTGGTTCTTTCCTGATATTGACAATGACTCAGTGGCAGCTCAAGTGGCTGTTATGCACTCCAATGAGTATCTGATTAATATACTCTATAGAAACGGACCCTATCCTAATGCAGGGGCAGAGGTACTAAACCTATGATATAAAATCTTCCATTTATCCAGCAAAAAAATGAAGGCCTCCTCACTCACCCTGTCACCTAATGCCCCTCTATGGCTTAATGGCAACCTAGCAGAACTCGCTCATTTACCCGATGTGCACTGATGGGCCCGGGCTGATCTTAAATATGTCCATCAGCTATTTGCTGAAGGAAAGTTTAAATCGTTCCAAACAATGAAGTCTGAACTGGGTGTTCCTGATAATTCCTTTTTTCCTATTTCCAACTTAGACATGCGGTGGCAGCACAATACGGCCAACTTCAGACCTCGGTGTTGGAAGCCTTATTGTATGACAATGATCATTTCAAGCTAATATCCAAATATTACTCTTTATTACTGTCTGTATCGACTCCTAGACTACTTAAGGTAAAATCTCAATGGCAAACTGATTTATAGGGATGGGCCCACTCGAACACCGTTCGTCGAATTTAGAACATTGTGGGGCGTTTGCAGCAACTTCTCCGTCGCGGAGCGCCCCTAATGCATTGCACGCATACGGCGTGCACAGCTCCTCCCCATTGGGAGGGCTCCCGCCGTCAGCACGCTTTTTGCTCTGACAGTTTATTTATATGGCAGGGTGGGGCCACCCGTCGATGTAAGCGAGAGACCCCGCCCCTTCTGACATCATGTGATGTCAGAGGGGGTGGGTCATGCGCGTAGGTCACCGAGTGGCCCTGCCCTGCCATATAAATAAACTGTCAAAACAAACCAAGCTCAGTCGGCGCGAGCCCTACCATGGAGGAAGAGCTGTTGCGGCTTTTTCTTTTATTTCTCAGGTCCACCGCACGCCGTGGTGGATGATTGATTACAACGGGGAACACGTATTATTTTTTCTTTTATAATAAAGGACTTGTCCCTAATTGTCTCCTGGGGTTTTTTCTTTTTTGACACTTTTTGGTGGAGTAACGGGGGTATGATGTACCCAATACTAATTCACATAGGGGGGCGGGATCTGGGGGCCCCCTTATTAAAGGGAGCTCCCAGATTCCAATAAGCCCCCCGCCTGCAGACCCCCACAACCACAGCTCAGGGTTGTGGGGAAGAGGCTCTTGTCCCCTTGCCAATTCCTTACTGGGCACTTAAACCCCCCTCCTGCCCGGACCAATTTTCAAAATGTGCGTCCTTTTTTTCCCACAAATAGAGCTTTCTTTTGGTGGTATTTGATCACTTCTGCGTTTTTTATTTTTTGCGCTCTAAACGAATAAAGAGCGACGATTTTGAAAAAAGAACAATATTTTTTACTTTTTGCTATAATAAATATCCAAAAATAAAAAATAAAAAACAAATTTATTCATCAGTTTAGGCCGTATATATTCTTCTACATATTTTTGGTTAAAATAAAATGCAATCGGCATATATTGATTGGGTTGCGCAAAAGTTATAGCGCCTACAAACTATGGACATTGGTTTATGGCGTTTTTATTTATTTATTTTTTTACTGGTAATGGCGGCGATCTGTGATTTTTATCAGGACTGCGATATTGCGGCGGACATGTCGGCGTTTTTGACACTTTTTTGGGACCAATGACATTTATACAGCGATCAGAAATGTAAATATCCACTGATTACTGTGTAAATGTCATTGGCAGGGAAGGGGTTAACACTAAGGGAGCAGTGAAGGGGTTAAATGTGTTCCCTGGGTGTGTTCTAACTGTGGGGGGGGCGGGGTTGGCAGGGGCATGTCAGATCTAACTGATCCTAGTGACAGGGATCAGTAGATCCGTTATGCCCCCCTCACAGAATGGGCAACCGCCGTGTTTACAATGGCGTTTCCCCGTTCCGGCTCTCTGTGAGGAGATCCCAGGTCTCCGGCAGACATTGGGTCCGCCCGACGCGCGGGCATGCTCATGCGGCGTGCGGTGGCGCACGCACCGCCGCCGGGAACGCGCCCACCGTGAGCCAAAGGGGAGGACGTCTATTAACAGCCTCCCGGCATTTTAGAGCCGCGCTGTAGCCGTCATTCGGGAAGAAGTTAAAATCCATATCAGACCTGAAGTGCCTGGTATGGACTGGGGGGGCACCCTACGCAAATTATTTCAGTGATTTTTCTGTATATTGCCGGGAACCAGTAATATATTACAGCCACGAAAATAAACAACAATTTTTCCTTCTCAAATGTAATTTTGCTCTAGCTATGTTCTATACAACACAAAGATGCACCCTTTTACAGGCAGACCAAGAGATCCCCCTCCCCACGCATAATATTTAAAGGAATATTTCATTTTTATTGTTTCACTTTAAGCATTATTAAAATCACTGCTCCTGAAAAAATAATCAATTTAAAAACTTTTTTTGCATTGATACATGTCCCCTAAGGCAGGACCCAGGTCCCCATACACTTTGTAGGGCAATAACCTGCATATAGACCTTTAAAATGAGCACTTTTGATTTTTCATGTTCGGGTCCCATAGACTTTAATGGTGTTCGAATGTTCGCATAAATTTTTTGCCTGTTCACATGTTCTGGTGCGAACTGAACCGGTTGGTGTTCGACCCATCCCTACTGATATATCTACATTACAGGACGAAACATGGGATACAGTTCTGGGCAATCAGTTGTTAAGTGTTATAGCAGCAAGTGATAAGGTAATCCAAATGAACTTTTTGCACAGAATATATTTTACACCATCCTGGTTATATAAAATTGGCAGGTTAGACTCTCCTGGATGCTGTAGATGCCATAATGCAGAGGGAAGCTTCTTCCATATGGTCTGGAATTGTCCGCAGATACAACAATTTTGGTCCCAGATCACCTCCTTTATGGAGACAAAACTAGCTTTACCATATATATGTAACCCTGCAAGGTGCATATTGGGGGATCTGGAGGAGGAAGAGTTGGGGGCACATAGAAGGACTTTAATCAGATTCCTCTTCTTTTATGCAAAAAAATCAATTGCTCTCCAATAGAAGAAACCAGACCCGCCGACTTTATAGATGTGGGTGGATTTGGTGAATCAAGCATTGCCCATGTACAAGTTGACACATCCTGCCAGAGAGTGCACAAAAAATTCAATAAAATATGGTCGGAGTAGACTTCTAAAGTATCTGGGGAAATTGAAGTGTAATATGAATGTGAGATGCATTTCTTTACGGTACAAACAAGACCCCTGGGTGCTAAATTTTAGACACGTTATGTCTCATCGGGATTAGTCTGGAGTGGGAATCTTTTGTGTAGGAGTGCCATGCGTACGTAATACTATTTTTGTACAAAAGAGATTTATCCAATGCTAATGTATGGTATATACCCTTTCTTTGGCATATTGTTGGTGCCTATGCAAAATAAATAAAATATCTTAAAAAAAAATGATTGAGTTTTGGGGCCATTGTTACCCGATGCCACAGTGGTTTATAGAGGAGCCCCATCGCAATGCAATAAGGTTGCCTCGAATGTACTTGATCCCCCAAAATGAACATCATTCTTTCAAGACCTCATTGGCTTTTTTCCATGCTGTAAATGTAGTTTAAATGTGTGTAGAGAGAGAAAAATCTTACAGTTTCAGTCCTCTACTACCCAACACATCTATACTATGGAGCATTTTTCTACATGCAAAACAAAAAATGTTGTATGTTTATGTTGTATATTTATTGACCTGCCCTTTGTGCCTCTTGTGCAGGGGGGTCTGTTCTGAAGGATATCTGTACTGAGGGGAATCTGTATTGGGGCAGACTTTTGGGGGGGGTCTGTACTGAGCGGCGTCTGTACTGATGAAGATCTGTACTGAGGGATGTCTGTACTGAGGGGCACCTGTAGTGATGGGGGGGTCTGTACTGAAGGGGTCTGTACTAAGCATTATCTGTACTGAGGGGGTCTTAACTGAGGAAAGTCCGTACTGATTTGTCTGTCCTGAGGGGTGTCTCTACTGGAGGATTAGGCAGGAAAAGGGGTCTGTACTGAGATGTAAGACCTGGAGGGGGGACTAAGGGCTGTGGGGGAGAATCTGCACTGGAGGGAGATGGAGCTGTTGATTAAGAGCTTTACTGTGGGAGATGTAAACTTAATGGAGTATTTGTACTGACAAAAGGGGGTAATGTCTGGTCATATCCCTTCAGTGGCCTGCGTGTTACAAACTTCTGAGCTCTGCACTTTCTGCATTACGCACTTCTGAAAATGTAGGTACAAAAACTGTGGAATACATATGATGTGTATACAGTGAGTAGCCCCTTAAGACACTCCCACTTTTAGCACAATTTGGCCACACCCACGATCCTTTAATTATTTTCTGTTTTGCATGTGTGTGAGGGGTGCTGAAAAATATTTGCCCCCAGGTGCCAGATAAATCACGATCGGGTTCTATTTAATGAGACATCAGGCATCTATTAGACCCATGATGTCTCCCTTGACTCCTCCTGAAGCTAATAAAGCGCAAATGAAGCCACTAGAATTTGAATCTGGTTGGTTATATCTTGTGCTGTGTATTGTTACCTTTTGGATAATTTTGAGTATTTCATATATATACCATGAAATAAAAAAACGCTAAAGAAAATATGGGACCATCAAAGATTTTAAAAACAGCAAGTCGCTGAGACAAAATATGGGACACAGCAGATGGCTTAACTCCCCAGTATCTACAAAAAACTGAAAAAAAATTAATCCCAACTTGATCCAAAGTTTTTAAATTTATTATTTATATATTTTTTGTATTGAAATGCCAGGTTAAGGGTTACAGCTTCTGTAATATTTTAAAAACTGGCTCTGTCCTCATTTGGAATATTTCTCGGTCTTTTCTTCCTGTTCTGTTTGACAGTGTAGTAAAAAACCTGGCTATGGTGTCTCCCTGGGGAAGATTCCCTGACTCAAAATTTCATATCCTTGGGCAGGTAAGACACTTCCTAGATGGGAATTTCACAATTTACCACAAGTTCAGCTTTTTTAGAGTTTTACAAAATAAACAAAAACGTGCTTTATTAATTTACAGATCTCACTGCTTCTTTGTTATTTATTTTTCTAAAAAAAAACAAATACTTTAGCTATGCGAGTAGGCAGACAAATTTATATATCCTAAAAATTCAAATACATGAAAAATAATTGTTGAAGTTTATTAATCAGATGTCATGTAAAACTGAAGGATAATGATAACAATATTAATTACAAAAATTAAACAGAAGATTATCTTGACACAGAATATGCCTTAGCTATGCAAGCAGGCAGACATAGGGCACATCCAAATGCATATATTTTAAAAGAAATAAAATAAAATAGTTGAAGTTTATTATTCGGATGTCAGGGAGACTTGGAGAATAAAAATGATGATATTATTAGCAATCATAATATAATTAATTAAATAAAATATTTTAAATTACAGTAATGGAACAGAAGATTATCTTGGCACATTCCAACGGTTTAAGGAAATGAGTCACGTTTAGGTTCAATTATTTCAATCTATAAATGGTTGATAATAGCTAAGATGTCTCACTAGTCACTTGTCATAGGAATAGGAGACCAA
Organism: Glandirana rugosa; assembly: GCA_018402905.1. Classification (NCBI taxonomy): domain Eukaryota; kingdom Metazoa; phylum Chordata; class Amphibia; order Anura; family Ranidae; genus Glandirana; species Glandirana rugosa. The sequence goes on along the minus strand of BLSH010046192.1, from coordinate 1,672,413 downwards.
TTTACAAAATGTGATATGTAATGGGTTGTCCAACATAGAGATTTTTGTCTAGTGACACATTTAACATTGTTTATCAAGGGGTCATGTGCCAACAAAGGATATATAAAGAAGATATTTTGTTTAATTGAATTCAGAGTACTGTTGTCCCAAAGACACAGAGTTGGGTAAAAGCCACAATGGAGAGAAGACCTGGATTTAGAATGAAGGGGCTTTGTATATTTCTCATACTCTTGCTAAGACCAGGTATGTTTGCATATTACCATACTGCAACAGACATTAGACATTAATAGCTTGTCAAAACTATTTAGTAAATCCTCATTTTTATTTAAAAATGTAATGAATTTGTAGCACATATACTATTGTTATTGCTTATAGAAATGTATTGTACTTTTTCGACTGAATCATTTGAAAAAGGTAAAGGTCTTAGCCCACAGACACATGAAAAAAATATACCAAGTAAACATGATCCCAAGTATTTGAATTAATATTGTTCACAATACAAGTATTTCAGAGAAACTTAAGCTCCAAAATCCAAGGTGTAGTTAACTCGTGAATAAGGATTATAATTCTAAAGAGTGATTAAGAATGTTTGGCTGTTTTGTGGGATACCAATGTACAAAATCAGGGATTATGAGGGTTAGATAATAATTTAAACACATTAATAAAGTCTTTATTTTTTCATTATTTTCATTACTTATGTCGAGCTGACTCTCTTTTTGGCAAAGTAAATGAAATGATTGTTAGATGTGGCTTCAAATTGTCAGCATTTTTGAGCATCCTTATGGTTAACTTTTTAATAGGAATACAGGCAGTCCCCTGGTTACAAACAAGATAGGGTTTGTTATTAAGTTGAATTTGTATGTAAGTTGGAACCGGCATATTTTTTATGTGCAACTCCAGCCAAAAAAAAAACATGTTTACGCTTTTTTGAATAGCATAGGGAAAGGTTAACACCCCTGTAATGTTTGTTTTGCTGTCTGTACCCCTATTCAGAAGATTTCACCTCACTTTCTGTCCCTATGAAAATTACATTTTAAAAATTTTGGGTTGCTGTGGAAACAAGGATTGGTGATAAAGCTTCAGTGGAGACTCCTTTTTCCCATGATAACTCTTACAGAAGTTAATTTCCCTTCCTAGAGATAGATTTCATCTCACTTCCTGTTGTCTCCCTACATTTGAGTCATATGTAAGTTGGATGTTTGTATTTCATAAAAGCAGTATTGAGGAATTTGTGTAAAATGATTTATTTAGTTCCAGGGCTAAAAAATGGAATCAGTATTAAGTCATCATTGGGCGCATCTGCCTCTGTACATTTTGAATATTTATTTTACTCTAAATCTCTACTGTTGAACATATTTGCTAAATCACACACATTTATATATCTAGTGGACTCCAATTGCAAGATATAGGATTCTCAGTTTCCTGCAAAAGCACAAAAAAAAGTTGAACTCTATTAGTTTAGAAGACAAAACTACTGCTTAAATTTGACTTTATTGCTGACTTTTCTAAGTGTTAAAAAAAAAAAACTTCAGCCAAAAAGATAAAATCAGGCTTCTGCAATGGTCGATCCAATATGCAGAATAATCAAACGATTGGATAGTCCAGGTGAGGACATCTTCATTGTGAGGCAACAAAAGCTACTGCAGCGAAGTCTGCCCACTGGAGTGTATAAATACTTTAAAAATAGAATTTGTATTTCAACACACTTGTGATGAAAAATATCCAGTGTTGTCCTAAAAAAAGGATTTAAATTTGGAGTGTACATATGGTTCATTAGCAGGAACAAGTAGGAAAAACATTGTCATAAATGTTGCCATAGTTAGCCAGAGGGTGTTAATCCAGTAAATATATGTCTATAAAAAAAAGATACTATGCAATTACATGCTGCTCCATGTTGTCTGTGTGGTTTAATAGGTAATAAAAATAAATGTATGACCATATTCACATAGCTTGTGAATGAGCAAAACGGTTGTTCTGTACACACCGAGGTATTGTTACCTTTGGAAATAAATTTAAATTCAACATTAACCAGATGCTGCATTATTTCTGAATTTTATATGCTCAGTAAAGCAGAATCTGCGTGTGGATTTCACCCAGTATATGTAAGGTTGTAAACATCCAATTTATGTATCAAATCTGTAAGAAAACATTTTTTTCAATATATCTTCTAATCAGGTTGAAGCCCGTTTGCTACAGTATATCGTTTATGGGAATTCCATGTATATTTGTGAATTCCATGTATATTTGTTATTTGTACACTACTCTAGGTCAGCAATAAATGATTCAGTGTTTGTTTCTGTAGTTAATTTAGCTAGCATAGCATTGTAATCACATCATATTTATCTGCTAACTAGGCTGTTAACATGATTAATGTTATGCCAATGCCTTTTTATATAATTTGATGTATTCCTAATGCAAGCACATATTATGAGAATAAAGAGGAAATAGTAACATATATCTGGGTCAGAAATGGCTTCTATGCTCACTGGCAACCAAAGAAAGTCCAAAGCTTAATATCCAAGTAAGTTATATCCCATTAAGCTTAGTGCAGCAAAGGTATTTGCTCCATTGTTAAAACAGAACTTCAGCTGAGAAGGGAAGTTCCGCTGATCCTCCTCCCCCCTTTACATGTATTGGAGTTTTTATTCCTGGGAGTGGGTACTTTTTTCTGACAGGTACCTGTTCCCCCTTCTTGCCCTCTGCCCCCTCTGTCTCCTTCGACCACAACCTCCTGGGACTCACATGTCCCAGGAGATGGTAGGACCATTCAAAAAGTGCAGCATCTCTCACACATGCACAGTGTGAAGTTGGCTGTGAAACACCAGGAAGTCACAGCAGGCTCCCCACAAGCCAGATGGGAGCCCCGGAGACCTGAAGACTGATAAAGATCCAAGCCTGGGTGATGACAGTGCTGGATCCCTGGGCTGGCATGTGTCTGTACAATAAAAGCTACAACATTTGCTGCCTTTTAATTAAAAAAAAAACGACTGAAACTCTTCTTTAAGTCCAATCTATAATCAAAAAGAATACATGCATGTACATAGGTAAAGTGAGAAAAACATAACCATATAAACACAAATGTTCAGAAATACATACAGGAATTTAGTGCCCAGAATAGAATAATTAGAAGGAAAGGAGGAGGAAGAACCTAACATTTCTGTAGTGTACCAGGAGGTTTCTGATAAAGGGTATTACTGCACCCCTGAAACATTGGGTTCCTCCTCCTTTCTCTTTTCACCAGGGTATAGCTCTGCTTTTTTCTCATTATTCTATTCTGGGTATTGAATTCCTGAAAATATTTCTGAATATCACTACTACTATATGTCTAAGTGGTTTTCACTTTACCTGTAAATATGTGCATTCTTTTTGGTCATAGATTGGAATTAATAATGGAGCAAATTTGTTTGCTGTATTATGCTCGGTGTGATATACTTGGGCATTTGTATCTATTGTATAATTGTGCTTATATGCTAAACAAATTTATTGCAAAAGCATTCTTGTTATCTTGTTATGTGGGGTGTTTAACCTTCATATTTAAAATGATTACACTAAAATTTGGTAAATAAGAAAGGATTACTAACCCTAATGGCAGGGAATCAAACAAACGACTTACCGTATATACTCGGGTATAAGTCGAGTTTTTCAGCCCATTTTTTGTGCTCAAAAAGACCCCCCTCGACTTATACCCGAGTCAGTGTCTGTGGGGATCAGTAGTTTCACGTTAAACAGAGCTGTGCTGCTTCTAAGAGCCGTTCTGTGCTGTGTAAGTGTGACTAAACACATTGGAATGTAGAGAATGCTGAGAGAGGTGTCAGATTCTCAGCTTGATGTCGGCAGGTGGGCGGGACAAGCTGATCTCAGTGAAGGGCTGCAGCTCTCTCTGCATTCTCAGCATTCTTTGCATACCAATGTGTTTAATCACACTTACACAGCACAGAATGGCTCTTAGAAGCAGCGCAGCTCTGTTTAATGTGAAACAAAATGAACTTACTCATCCCTTATGTGTTCTGGCTACAGTATCTGTGTCCTGACATTAAAATCCCTGTGTCCTGGCATTAAAATCCCTGTGTTCTGGCATTAAAATCCCTGTGTCCTGGCATTAAAATCCCTGTGTCCTGGCATTAAAATCCCTGTGTCCTGGCATTAAAATCCCTGTGTTCTGGCTAAAATCCCTGTGTCCTGGCTAAAATCCCTGTGTTCTGGCTCCCTGTCCCTGTGTTCTGGCTCCCTGTCCCTGTGTTCTGACTGCTGCATTTCACACCCTAGGCTTATACGTGGGTCAATAAGTTTTCCCATATTTTTTGGGCAAAAGTAGGGGGGTCGACTTATACACGGGTCGACTTATACACGAGTATATACGGTATATTGCATCTGTCATTCCACCATTCTACGTGTGGCTCAACATACCAGAAAAGACTATGTAAAGGAAAGTTTGGGCTAGTTCCCACCAAGTTGGTATAATGTGAGCCCAGACAGTATGCTATCAAAAAATAAATATCATTTATGGGACATAAAGCATTGTATACAGCAGAACAAAACGTCATTGCAAAAACATAACCTCAGCCATACACAAAATAATGTTATTTTGTTAAATATATGCAGTGCATATAGAACCCTAAAAGCCCTGACTCATAAGGATGATTGATTAATGAATTTGTTTGCTGTGTGTGTATAGCCCAGGGAGGGCTTGATATTAATTCCAAATCATCAGGGGAAAAAAACAAGGATCAAGTTACAACAAACAGTAGTATTTAAATCACCTGTCCAACAGAGTATTGATAGGAGGGAAAAAACAGTATTGGTACTATTCTTTGACAGAATATATCATATAGGACCAACCTTCATTGTAAATGAATGCAAGGAATTGCCTACTGAGACCTATTACCAATCCAGGGAGGGATTGAGGCAGTCAATGTAGTTGTGTTGCAATAGTAAACACAGTGGCAGTAGATGGTTCAGCAATGCAAGTGCAGATAGGAAAGTGTAACTCATGGACTCTCCCTTAAATATTCCCCAATTGTTTGACCTGGTTTATGGTTCTGATGAAGCTTGCCACATATTCAAGCAAGGGAAACATGTTAACCTAGGGGCACACCAGCCTGAACGCTTTGAGCCCTAATATGGGTTTCTATTGAGGTGAATATTTATTAATCAATCGTCCTTACAAGTCCAGGCTTTTAGGGTTCTATATGTGCTGCATATTTTTAACAAAATAAAAATGTTGTTATTTATGGTGTATTTTGGAGGTTTTGTTTTTTGCAGTGAAATTTTGTTCTGCTGTTTACAATGCTTTAAATCAAATAAATGATATTTATTTTTGATAGCATACTGTCTGGGGCCACATTATACCAACTTGTTGTGAACTAGCCCAAACTTTCCTTTATACTGTACACTCAAACTTGACCCAGGCTTTCAGAGTTGTGATCTAATTTTTCAAATTCAGATTTCAAATTGCATATAATTTAAGGAGGGTCAGTTTTTGCTAGATAAGCTATTGTCATGTAGAAGGTATGAAAGCACCCTTCTTTCACTAATTCAAAAACAAAAACGGGAAAAAAGAAGTTAATACACAAATCCTTTAAATTACAAGTTTAGAGGATGCCTTAAAGCTCTTAGTGGTATTACAAAACAACCACATTTTTAGGGGAAAGCAATAGTAACAATGTAGCTTCGGCTGGGAATTTATATTTTTTAACAGACCCAACTATAGGAGTTTTGCTATTTTTGCATATCACTAGTAATAAAACAAATGCTATAATTCACAAAATGATTGTACAATTCTATGTAACATTTTCTATGGCATTCAGTAGTACATTTTAAGAATCTACAATTGAGGGGGTAATCTTTAAACACTTTATTTTACTATTTATTACACAATTTTTAAATCTGTGAATGATCACATTACTTGCAAATCTTATAACTGTCAACTATAAAATGGATTGTAAGAAGAGATTTCTCCATGTGTGAACATCTACAGTGAGACAAAAGATTGTGAAATAAAAAAATAAAGATGGAAATACGAGGGTCAGTGAGCAAAAGAGGTGAGACATTAAAAAATAGAGAGAAGTAATAAAGTCAACCAAAAGAGAGGAAAGGCAACAAAGAGAATGGTGTCAAGAAGGAAGGTGAGGAGGTAGGGAGAGAGAAATATAGCAGATAGGAGAGACAGAGGAAATACAAAAAAAATATGAGTAAACGTGAGGAAAGACAGGAAGGGAGAGAAAGAAAGAAAGAAATAAAAGAAAAAGAAAGAAAGAAAGAAAGAAAGAAAGAAAGAACAGAGAGAGAGAGAGGAATCAAGAGGGGCATCAGTATGTAACAATACAATGAAAGAGAGTCAAGACTCATAAAAAACAAGCAAAGATAGAAGAAAGCGAGCAGAGGAAAATAAACTTTAGTTTTACTTACTTAAAATGACAGGCGAGTAGATAGCACAGTCCTCTATCATAACTGGTGTAGCTTTCTATCCTAATAACTCTCTGCAGCTTGACAAGAATTATTTTTCTAACTCAAAACCTATAATTAAACTATTCAGGTTGGCGTAGTCAGATGTAAGGTACATGTTATCCTTTCACTGTAAATGACTGATTTGCTTCCAAAAGAAACACCCAAACACAAGCACACTATCACTACAATCTTACCGCATCGCAACTATCATTGTCATTATGTAGGCTCCTGCAATTAAGAACCTCTGAGTATATAAGAACAGTCACTTTTGACTTGGTTTAAAAATGTAGAATCCATGATGTCATCCTTATTCTCATTTCACTACCTAGGGAGTCACTGACCCGAAACAAGCATGCAGCCAATGAGCTCTCAAAAGTCAGATCTCAGGTTATACAGTCGTGTCCCAGGTTTGTGAATAATCTGCAAAGGCAGCTTCCATATGTCTATCTTCTTGTCTGTGGACACAGCCTAGTTATGGGACAGTAACTCAGAAAGGATTGAAACCAGCTAGGTAATGGATATTTTTAGAAGGTGGTTAGAAATTATCATTTTGCTTTAAAAATATATACCGTTAGCATTATTTAGTAAGTGGTTTGCAACTAAAGAAAGTCTGACTGAAATTTGAAAAAAAAAAATACTTATAATTCCCATTGCATATGTTCCTAGAGATGGCAAAACATTAAGTGGGTACTGCAACTACCAGCTGGAGATTGGTCACATCATAAGCAAGAGTATGTATTGGCAGCAGACCACAGATCTTTTAGATAATGTCCAAGAATTTATTCAACTAATCACATCATCATTTTAAGGTGCAACATTTCAGAGCCATGCAGGACCTGCATGACACATCACATGCAAGATAAGGGGGTCCTGCGTGGCTCCGAAACGTGTCACCTTTCTGCTGTCATGTGATAACTTGAGTAAAAGCATGCATCTTAATGCATGGAATGCATTGATAACAAAAAACCTTCTGACTTTACAATTCCTTTAAGTCTTCCTGCACTGTGCATCAATTGAAACACACAGCTCCATATCCTAGAATGGCAAAGCACTTTCCGGATCCCCCCCCCCCCCCTTCCTTTCTCCAACTAAAAGTTTGGCTCAAGTCTGCACTGTACAGACTGTACTCTTTTCGTATTCCTGTTCTTGAAAACAGAATGGAATACAGAGCGATGTTAAGATCTAGAACATTTTTCAGAGTAACAGGACAGATAGTAGACCAATCATAAAGCACATGTGTTACTTGAATAAAGATATGCAAGTCACAGGTACACCCAAAAGAGGCAGCTATAAGAGTATGAGCATATTTTGGCTTAGTGTCCAGAGTAGCCTGTGAGATCCTGAAACAGTACACTGTGAACACTATGGCACCATCTAACTCTATAATACACCCCTTTGAACCTTTGATATTTTCCCTATCACTTGTGCCTTTCTGACCGATATAATGAAGATAATTAGTATTGGAATACAGAATGGCCCAGGCCTCCTGAATGTTTATGTCTATCTACAGTATATTAAAGCTTTTAGGTTATCATCTAACACAGATAACCTGTTAAAATTGCACACATACTTACCTACCCAGACTAAAGATTGGGCAGCACTTGTTTATCTGGATGTGTAAGGAGTAATATATAGCAGCTATTAAACACTTAATGCAAATATGTTGGATACTATGTCTTAAAATACTTTCAATATTCAGTCATGGATCAGATTTGTTGATATACAGTAAAGTACACTGTATATATTAAATGTTATATATTGTATGCCTATATATGTCTAAGCAAAAGGATGTAGCAAACAAGCTTTATGTAAAAGAAGTCAGTATAAGTTGTAGCTGTATGCTGAAACCTTATATCCTGCAAAAAGACACAAATGCTGCTTCAGTCATGTATATATTGCATATATTGTGACAATATGCGCGGCAAAGTGGTAGACGCCTCGTATGCATTCACATAGACTGGATTAAGCGGAGTCCGGTCTGGATTTTACCAGCCACCATGGCAGGGCTGGTTCTGGTCCGGAATTTGAGGTCCACTGGAGTCCACCGGCAGGTGGACTTAAATAATCAGGAAGAGATCTCACTTGACCTCTGGCCTGAATCTCAGAGAGGAATCCGAGGGAGCTCTGTGTCTGTTGGGACTTTAAAAGACAAGGTTTGCATTTTTGCTGATGTTTTGTGGGTGTCGGGGGCCAGCCCCACACCGTATAGTGAGGAAACTATACTGTCTAGTTTAGCGCCGGATGGCAAGGACTTATTGTTATATCTTGTTTTGTTTTACCTGCAAACCTTATTTATCAATAAACCTGGCAAGCCGCCAGATTTTAAGGAAAGTTGCCTGCACGCTGACTATTTTTTCTCCGGAAAGCTGATCCCCACGAGCTAATCTCCCACAATATATATATATATATATATATATATATATATATATATAAATGTCTTAGTTCAGGACTAAAAAAAAACACTTGAAATATACAATATTTATTTAGGTCGGCAAACATGATTTACTTTTGAGTAAGAATTATATATTTGCCACTTTCAGGAAGCAAGTACATGTATATCTATTTATGTAAATACTAAATCTATTTTTTGTATGTTTGGGATCCTGTCCCACTGTATACAGTTTTCTTAAAGGAGTTGTAAAGGCAGAAGGTTTTTTTTTATCTTAATGCATCCTATGCAGGAGTTATATAGCGCCGACAGTTTGTGCAGTGCTTTACAACATGGGGGCAGACAGTACAGTTACAATACAAATCAATACAGGAGGGTTCAGAGGGCCCTCCTCATTAGAGCTTACAATCTAGAAGGGTTAGAAATATTCCCCCTAGGGGCTTTCAGGCAGCATCCAAAATAATTAGAAGGTTTCTTTCATTAAAATGTTTTTATTTGCATCAAAATTTCATGAATTGACATATATTAGTTTGAGTTAAAAATATGAGCTCTGGTCACATAGAAAAAAAAAAAATATATGAGCTCTGGTCACATAGCGAATTATATGCTCTCCATTGTACAAAGCGATAAAAACAAAATGAAATTTGCCAAATTCATGATTGAGAATATACAGTACAATATGTCAACCATTGAGATACCGACGCATTTTGACCCTGCATTGTGTCGTGGTCTTCTTCAGAGGGTTTCTTGTTTCTGCGCTCAGTAATAAGGTTGGAAAGCTAGTCGCAATTGACCAGAGGAATTCTCATTGGCTGAAGAGTCCTTGACAGCCTTCCCCCTCTCCCCAGGGGCGAGACCAGGATCCCAGAGGCTTGCAGGGGTCATGACTCAACGTCTCC
>BLSH010046192.1:1646671-1662668 GCA_018402905.1 Glandirana rugosa | reverse complement strand
CATGAATTGACATATATTAGTTTGAGTTAAAAATATGAGCTCTAAAAAAAAAAAAAAAAAAAAAATATATGAGCTCTGGTCACATAGCGAATTATATGCTCTCCATTGTACAAAGCGATAAAAACAAAATGAAATTTGCCAAATTCATGATTGAGAATATACAGTACAATATGTCAACCATTGAGATACCGACGCATTTTGACCCTGCATTGTGTCGTGGTCTTCTTCAGAGGGTTTCTTGTTTCTGCGCTCAGTAATAAGGTTGGAAAGCTAGTCGCAATTGACCAGAGGAATTCTCATTGGCTGAAGAGTCCTTGACAGCCTTCCCCCTCTCCCCAGGGGCGAGACCAGGATCCCAGAGGCTTGCAGGGGTCATGACTCAACGTCTCCGAAGAGGAAGAAGAGTGGAATATCTGCGATGCGTTTCTTTTGAAAAAATTGGTCCCCGTGAGAGGCAATTGAAGATATTGGAACACTGATGTGTATTCAATGCATATATATATTTGCTTTTTTAAGCTCCAACGAGGCACACGCAATGCATACAACACTTGCAATAAAAGCAAATATATATGTGCATTGAATACACACCAGTGTTCCAATATCTCTAATTGCCTCTCACGGGTACCAATTTCTTTCAAAAGAAACACATTTCAGATACAAAAAAAACCCTGAAGAAGACCACGACACAATGCAGGGTCAAAACGCGTTGGGGTATCTTAATGGTTGACACATTGTACTGTATATTCTCAATCATGAATTTGAATGTATTTTTGTTTTTATCACTTTGTACAATGGAAAGTATATAATTTGCTATGTGACCAGAGCTCATATTTATAACTCAAACTAATATATGTCATGAAATTTTGATACAAATAAAAACATTTTAATGAAAGAAACCTAATTATTTTGGATGCTGCCTGAAAGCCCTATGGGGGAATTCTTCTAAACAAACTTTCTGGGGCGTGCAGTCCACTATCTCTCATCCACATTTCCCTATTTACATTCTAGAAGGGAGGGTTGAGTGGAACAAAAGATAATAACTGTGGGGGATGATCAGAAAATGAAAATACAGTTGTTAGGTGTTGGTAGGATAGTCTTCACTGAAGAGAAAGGTTTTAAGGGATCATCTAAAAGCTAATAGGGTAGGAGATAATCAGATTAGGGTAAGGAGTTCCATAGGATTGGAAAGGTTCTGGAAAAGTCCTGGAGGCATGCATGGGAGAAAGTAACAAGGGAGCTAGAGAGCTGGAGGTATTGAGAAGAAAGATTTGGTTGGTATATTGAGACTAGGTTAGTGATGTAGCTGGGGGAAGAGTTGTGGATGGCTTTGTAAGTTGTTGTTAGTATTTCAAATTTAATTCATTAGGTGAGTGGAAGCCAGTGGAAGGATTAACAGAGAGGAGTAGCAGATACTGAGGGGTTGGCAAGGTGGATGATGAGTCTGGCAGCAGCATTCATGATGGACTGAAGGGGGGATAGCCCATGTAGAGGTAAGCCAATGAGGAGGGAGCTGCATTAGTCGAGGCGAGAGATGACCAGGGAGTGAATTAAGAGCTTTGTTGTGTCATTGGTTAGAAAGGGGCGTATTTTGGAGATGTTGTGGAGGTTGAGGTGGCAAGATTTGGACAGTGATTGGACTTGGGGCTTAAAGGAGTGTTCAGAGTCCAGGACTACACCTAGGACCTTGGCATGTGGGGATGGGCTTATAGTTGTGCCATCAATTTTGACAGAGAGATCTGGGAAGGGGCACATGGGGAGGAAAAATTATAAGTTTGGTTTTGGATAGACTAAGTTTGAGGAAGTGGTGGAACATCCAGACTGATATGTCTGTTAGTAAATTAGGAGACTGAAGGAGTGAGCTGAGGGGTAGAGAAATAGATAAAAAACCTTCTGCATATAGCAGCCTCCCCAGCACCCCCTAATGATTTACCTGAGCCCCTTCTCTCTGCAGCGCGGCCCACGAGTGTCTTAGCTGTCCCAGACACTCCTCCTGATTGGCTGTGACACAGCAGCAGTGCCATTGGCTCCAGTGGCTGTCAAAGTCAGTCAGACAATCAGGGGACAGAGGGGGCGGGGCCGGGGCAGGAGCTCTGACTCAGCTCGGGTGCCCCATGTAGCAAGCTGTTGGCTGAGGGGGCACTTGATGGGAGGGAGGGGCCAGGAGAGCATAAGAGCGACCTGAGAAGAGGAAGATCCAGGCTGCTCTGTGCAAAACAAACTGCATAGAGGAGGTAAGTATAACATGTTTGCTATATATGAAAAAAAGAGCCTTCACAATCACTTTGAGCAAATCATTGAATCTGTTGCAAAGTTTCTTACCTGGACATTCATATATGTGTGAGTTGGGGAATACAGGCTAATCGCCCACATGCAAAATGCGCTGCTTTTTTGCAGACGTGTGGGGGTGCCAATGATTCTTATTGGTCAGGAAACGCAGTACGTTTTGGATTAATCAAACTGAATAGTTTTACAGCACCATGCAGTTCTGTGTGGCCACATTTTTAGAAAAAGGTCAGGGACATTTTCCCGCAGGTACAACAGCCTATTCAAATTCATGGGAAGCCCAACCACACAAACGCGAGCAACGCCGCCTGCCAAAGTGTAAACCTTACAAGTGTAAGCCTTAGGGTTTACAGACACTTTGTAGTAGAACTATAGACAAAATATTTTTTTCACTTTGGATAGAGTAAGGAAGGATTATACCCCTGTCAGTTTTTTTTTACCATCTGTGTCCCATTAGGGAGAGTTACCTTTACTTCCTGTCCTACAGCCAAAACAGGAAGTGCAGATTAAGGGAATCCCTAGGTCACCAGAATTTCCCCATTGGAGGATTTCTCCTATTACTTTTTTGGGGACAACCCAAAATTTGTGATTTTCTTTTACTTTCACTCTCAGTGATAATGATAAACAGTATGAATAGAGCGAGTGAATCTCCCTAACAGGGTGTATGGACAGCAATAAAACTTAATAGCTGTTTTAATCCCTCTCCACTATGTCCAAAACAGAAAAAAAAACTTTTGCCTTTAGTTATACTTTAAGGCAGGCATTCACTAGGTAGTTTGTGTACAGCCTATATCATGGTAAAATGTGATCTCCTGCCATTTAGGGTAACAGTTATTGACCATTATGGTACTTTCATGTGTCAGTGGATTATAGAGAGGATGGGAAATGCTGTGATTATGATGACTGACCATTGTGGTTCTCTATTATCTCGATTATTGAACATCAGGAAAAAGATAGGGAGCTCCCCTGCTGTAATTAATAGCCATTGTTATACTATCACGGCTTAGTGGGGTGCTGGAAGGCCAGCTATTTGCTGGTGTTGGGAAGAACCTAGAATGAGCAAAGGCATCATTTAGAGATGCACCAACATTTCGGCAGACGAAACATATCGGCCAAAAATGGTGTTAGTGATTTTTCTGCGATTTTACCACAATTTTAATGCGATTTTACTGTGCTTATGGTTTGTTTTCCATAAGTCACGTGACTCAGAAACGGCATTGAAAGCATAACACGGGCACATTATTGATGCATTCTTGCTGAGTTTTTAATGCATTTCAACAGGGAGGTGCATTTTTGGTGGGTTTTTTTTAACTGACCAAAAATGCAGCAAGCAAGCTTTTTCTTTACAAAGGTTTTTATTAGCAAAAAAAGAGGTATACAGGACCGACTGAAAACAACACATGTGACATAACTTGAGGTTCAATTCCAAGCTACAATAGAGTAATAGGCAATTAGAGCAAGTAAATAGCTACAATGGGTAAACTGAGCCGTTGTATTTAAATAATGTTCTAGCGTTTCTCAATAAAGAAGCATAATGAACAGTAGAGTCAAAAAACACCCCAAAAAAAGGAAAAAGGGGCTCAGAAGAGCTAAAGGTGGCCAAGCTTCCAAACTAAGAAGAAAAAAGGCACTGAGTTATAGCCCGCTCTCGGCTACTGTGGTCAGTCAAGGTGTAGAATGAGATATAGCGTGAGGAGGACCTCTTCAGTTAAGGAGTGAGAATGCCATAGGAGCAGAAAGAAAGTGAGGAAAAAAGAAAGGGAGAGAGAGAGAGTGGTCTCAGAGGGTAATTTGCCCCTAACTATAAGTATCACAGAGTCAGTAGCATTTGGTCAAAGCCTGAAGGATGATATCCAGGGTTGCCAAGCTCGCAGGAACTGGTCATGGATATCAGAGAGTATAGCAGTTAATTTCTCATTGACCATAGTGTTGTTCATGCGATGTTTCAGTGCTTGAAAACTGAGTGTAGGAGTTTTCCAGGATTTCACTATAGTTAGTTTGGTCGCAACGAAGAGGTGCGTTGCCAGCTTGCATTTTGCTCGCACTAAGGATTCTATAGGTTGGAAAAGAGGAAGCAAGCTTTTTAACACCACCACAGAAGCACAATGGACCAGTGTGAAGACATACTGTACACAGGATTTAAAGTGGTAGTAAACTGCTGGACTTTTTTTTTTTTGACCCTGCAAGGTAATGTTAAAGTGCTAATGTGCATACTATCACATTAAAACGTACCTTAAAATTAAGCCCTTCCAGCGCCAAGTTGGCAGAGCTGCAGGTGCTTCCAACTTCACCCGTCTTCATTCTGCGTTCGTGGACTCAGGCTGTGTGACTGGCCAGAGCCGTGATGACGTTACTCCCATGCATGCGTTTGGGAGCCGCAATTTATGGCACAGGGCTCTGAAGGAACAGCCCAGATAGCCATTCCTTGAGAGCGCATGCACCAGTGATGTCACTGGCTGCATGTACAGTAAATATCTCCTAAACGGCACACATTTAGGAGATATTTACAGTACCTATAGGTAGGCCTTATTATAGGCTTACCTATAGGTAAAAGTCAGAGATGGGAGTTTATTCCCACTTTAAAGAGATGCATTTTTCAATTTTGATTAAAAAGTCAAATATAATACAATTATATATAACAAAAATATATATTTTTTAAACTGTCATTTTTGGTTTTGTTTTTCAGCAAAGTGCATTCTGCAGTTTTGGTTCCTGTTTCGCCACCAACATTTTTGTTCGGCGCACCTCTAGTATAATTATAACTATAACAGATTGTACATCCACTATCATTTTTCAAAGACAAAGGGGACCCAGAGCTGCTGGACTACATAAGAATGTTTGAAGAGAGAAACTTTGTCTAATACATTTTAAAAAATTATATAGATAAAGTGTGGGAATCTCAATATGATTGCCATAGAACAGTTAGAATACTGTGTATCTTGGGAGAATCTCCATCTAAATGGAGAGCCAGGGAGGTCCGTTAACCACTTCTTGCGATTCAGCACTGCATCGCTTTAACTGACAATTGCGCGGTCGTGCGACGTTGTACCCAAACAAAATTTGCGTCCTTTTTTCCCCACAAATGGAGCTTTCTTTTGGTGGTATTTGATCACCCCTGCGTCATTTCTGGCCGCTATAAACAAAAGAAGAGCGACTTTTTTTTTAAAAAAAACACAAATTTCTTACTTTTTGCTGAAATACAAATCCAAAAAAAATATAAAAAAACATTTTTTTCCATCGGTTTTGGCTGATTTAGATTCTTCCTCAAATTTTGGGGAAAAAAAATCGCAATCGGCGTTTATTGATTTCTTTGCGCAAAAGTTTCCGCGTTTATGGACGATGACAATTCATTTCTGGGGTTTTTATTTGTTTTTTATTTTTTACTAGTAATGGCGGTGATCTGCGATTTTTTTAGCGGTACTGCGATATTACAGCGGAGATGTCGGACCATTTTGACACTTTTTGGGACCATTGGCATTTATACAGCGATCAGTGCTATAAAAATGCCCCGATTGCTGTGTAAATGCCATTGGCAGTGAAGGGGTTAACCTGCAGAGGGCGCTCTAAGGGTTAACTGTGTTCCCTGGGCGTGTTCTAACTGTGTGTGGGCTGCCCTGGCTGGGGGAAGGGGGTGATCACGGTTTCCATATAGAGGAAGCCTGTGATCACTGCCCTTCCCCCTCAATGAGAACGGAGATCCATGTTTACTTACACGGACCTCCGTTGTCTCACTGCGGGGGGGGGGGCATTGTGGGTAGCCGGCGGCGGTTGAGTCCTACCCACTCCCTGGCACCCCCGGAAACAGTATTTTTTACTTTCTGCTATAAAATACATCCAATAACAAAAATGTAAAAAAAAATCTAATTTCTTTCTGCTAAGTATTTTGGTAAAACATTCCCAATAAGCATATATTGATTGTTTGCGTAAAATGATATTGTCTACAAACGATGGATATATTTATGGAATTTTTATTTATTTTTTACCAGCAATGGCACCAATCAGCGACTTATAGTGTGACTGCGATATTGCAGCAGACAAACTGAACACTAACTGACGCTTTTTTGGGAACCAGTGACACCAATAAAGTGATTAGTGCAAATATATGCACTGTCACTGTACTAATGACACTAGCAGAGAAGGGGGTTAACATCTAGGGCAATCAAGGGGTTAAATGTGTGACCAACATGTGTCACTGGTGACACCAGACCTTCCTCTTTTCTCTGTTGCAACATGTGTTACTGTGTACTGTGTGTGCTGTTTTTACTAAGTAATGTGCTGTTTTTTACTTCCTTTGCAGGAAGAAAAAAACAGCACACTGCTGCTGTCAAAAGAGAGCCCTGTGTTTGTCCACTTACACAGGGCTTTCTTTGGTAATGCCCAGACCGATCATTGGATGCCGGTGACCAATCAGTGTCCGGCAGCTGCTAACTGGTTGGTGCCAACGCTGTATCTTGGCCTAGGCCAACAAGGCCCAGGCCTAGGGTGGCACTTTGCAGGGGGGCAGCACGAAAAGAGTCCCTGTCGGTTTGCACTACATTTTTAGTGTAGTGCCAGTCTTATGGGGCGGACTGGGCCGGGAGACAAACCGGTCTGGCACTCCCATAAAGCAGCTGCCCAATGATAATACTGGTAGGGCCACCATCAGGGGGGGACAGCCCATACATATGTAGCGGACCCGGGCGTCCCATGGGGCCCAGGCAGCGGGCCTCAACCAAGGGGTTGTTGTGCTGCCCCATAGCCAAACAGGAAGTGTTAGGAAATCTCTTAAGGGAATCCATTGCCTGCCGCCACCCCCAAGGCCCTCAGAACTAGTGTCTCCACTGGAAAATGTCAAGGCAGGTCTTAAACAGGAAGGGGTGTGACCTTGACAGGAAGGGTTGGCTCATATTTAAATTAGGGGGTGCATGAGTTTAGTCAGGCCTAGGGCAGCACAAAACCTAAATACACCACTGGTTGGTGCTGCAGCCAATCGCAGCACGGGTGGGACGGCAATGGTGCGCGAGCGCAATCTCTACCTTGGCGCGCAGATCACGTACTAAGTACTTGATCCAGGGCAGAGCAGCTGCCCTGCCGCAGCATATGTGCAATAGGCGGTCTTAAACGGTTATTGACTTACCTTCTAGATGGCCGTTCAAGAGACAAAAGTATCCTTTAAATCAGTTTGTTCCAAATTGAGATTAGAGAGAGAAGAGTTTCCTTTAATGGTTTTGCTGTTGTACCTTCTAGATTGAGACCAAAGAGACAAGGTGGGTGGTCATTTAATGGTTTTCCTTTGGGGTCAATTCAAACATAGTTATGGCATCAATAACAGCAGCCCTTTGTTATGTAAAGCCTCGTACACACGGGACGACGATTGTACGTACAATCATCGCAAATCGTATGTTGCATAATGTAACTTGCATACTGACTGCACTACACGATCGTACGACCACAGAAAGAACGTTCAGGTGCATGTAATTAACATCCGGCCGTTCCTGACTTTGGAGCATGCGTGTTTTTCACAATACAACTTGCTGTACCAACTGCTCTGTACACACGATACAACGGTCGTATGAGCGCTTGTTGGTACAACCAAGTTTTCTAGTCTGCTCATACAACTCCCTTGTACGACCGTCGTATGTTCGGCTGTTCTAATCGCGCATACGAACGATCGATATCGCATACAACGGTCGTTAGTACGACCTGTTGTATATGATCGTCGCCCCCTGCGTACGAGGCATTAGATTAACTGGATGGATAATTGGAAGTTTGTCTTTTTATGTAACTATACTGTATATGCAACTAGAAGACACTTTTCGTCACCTGCATTTAACTATCAGCATTAGATAAACCCCGTAAGCCCTGACGGGTTTGATCTTGCAAGCGTAAAGCAAAAACCATTCAAAATGATAGCATAACAATCCAATTTTATTCTTTAAATTGAAGGATAATAGAAACAATTTGAAATAAACTACAAACTGGTAGAAATAATCTGACAGATTCTATAACCATTTTCTACGTGGCTAAAAAGACTTTAAATTAAACTGCAATGTTAAGATTCAAAAGCTAACATATGTTTCTCTTTACAGGTTCAATATTTTCTCCAGTGCTGGTGACGGCCCAAAGTACGTAAGATGAAGTGCAATCACATTTTTTCTTTGTGCACTTTCTGACATTATTTTCCATGTTTCATATACCATAAGATATAAAATGCATTAATTCCCACTGGTGAGACATAAAGGTGTGTGAGGCCTTATATGGGAGCATGGTCACCACTACCACCCAATCTTTTTTCTTCTAAATAGTGCTAAAGAGAGACTCCGTGATTGGAGGAGCGACCTGTCACTTGACTTTGGTGGGTCATGTGACCAGGCTTAGTACACATTATTTTAAAGCACACTGTTGTACTTTATAAATATGCAGTGTTATTTTTAAGCAGTGGTAAGGGTGCAGTAATGGCACGCAACATCAATATACATGGAGATTATAGTACATTATCACTCACATTGAATACCCAACCATGTGCAAAATTTTAACAAAAGGAAAAAGGATTTTTGCATGCACCCGGTTGAAAAGAACACTGGATCACTTTATTCACAAAGTGAGAATTAATTTGCTAAATGAAAAGTCTGCACTGCTTTATAATAGAAAGCCCATCTGTATGAGTTAGCAGATACACCTCTATTTACAGAACAGTGAATAGGACATTTACCAAACATTTGCAGTAACTTTCCGGCGCAGTAAATGTTTTGAGGATGTCACATTTGCAGATTTATACATTTTCTGCCGAGTGTGCAAGATTTCATTCAACAAAATGTTTGTTTATCAACTTATTTTGTAATGTGGAGAAAAAAATAAATACAATATATATATATATATAATTACAGAATTAGGCTGACTTCATTTTTGATGGGACTGACCCTTTCAATTCATAAACACAGAGGATTATTCTTAAACTCTTAAATAAGATTATGTTTTTGCATTATATGATTATTTTTATTTATTATTTGAATACACTGCAGCTAACCTACCTACCATTGCAGCTTCACCATCTACAGAAGCACCCACTACTACTGCAGCTCCAACTACTACAGAAGCGCCAACTACCACTGCAGCCCCAACAACTACAGAAGCACCAACTACTACTGCAGCCCCAACAACTACAGAAGCACCAACTACTACTGCAGCTCCAACTACTACAGAAGCGCCAACTACCACTGCAGCCCCAACAACTACAGAAGCACCAACTACTACTGCAGCCCCAACAACTACAGAAGCACCAACTACTACTGCAGCTCCAACTACTACAGAAGCACCCACTACTACCGCAGCCCCAACTACTACAGAAGCACCCACTACTACTGCAGCTCCAACTACTACAGAAGCACCCACTACTACCGCAGCCCCAACTACTACAGAAGCACCCACTACTACTGCAGCTCCAACTACTACAGAAGCACCAACTACCACAGCAGCTCCAACAACTACAGCAGCTCAAACTACAACTGCAGCTCCAACTACTACAGAAGCACCCACTACTACCGCAGCCCCAACTACTACAGAAGCACCCACTACTACTGCAGCTCCAACTACTACAGAAGCACCCACTACTACTGCAGCTCCAACTACTACAGAAGCACCAACTACCACAGCAGCTCCAACAACTACAGCAGCTCAAACTACAACCGCAGCTCCAACTACTACAGAAGCACCCACTACTACTGCAGCTCCAACTACTACAGAAGCACCCACTACTACTGCAGCTCCAACTACTACAGAAGCACCCACTACTACTGCAGCTCCAACTACTACAGCAGCACCCACTACTACCGCAGCACCAACTTCCACAGAAGCTCCAACAACTACAGCAGCTCAAACTACAACTGCAGCTCCAACTACTACAGAAGCACCCACTACTACTGCAGCTCCAACTACTACAGAAGCACCCACTACTACTGCAGCTCCAACTACTACAGAAGCACCCACTACTACTGCAGCCCCAACTACTACAGCAGCACCCACTACTACCGCAGCCCCAACTACTACAGCACCACCAACTACCACAGCAGCTCCAACAACTACAGCAGCTCAAACTACAACTGCAGCTCCAACTACTACAGAAGCACCCACTACTACTGCAGCTCCAACTACTACAGAAGCACCCACTACTACTGCAGCTCCAACTACTACAGAAGCACCCACTACTACTGCAGCACCCACTACTACCGCAGCCCCAACTACTACAGCAGCACCAACTACCACAGCAGCTCCAACAACTACAGCAGCTCAAACTACAACTGCAGCTCCAACTACTACAATAGCACCAACTACTACAGCACCCCCAACAACTACAGCAGCACCAACTACCACAGCAGCTACAACTACTACAATAGCACCCACTACTACTGCAGCTCCAACTACTACAGTAGCACCCACTACTACTGCAGCCCCAACTACCACTGCAGTCCCAACAACTACATCAGAATCAACTACAACTGCAGCTCCAACAACAACAGCATCTACCACTGCAGCTCCAACAACTACAGCAGCTGCAACTACAACTGCGGCTCCAACTACTTCAGCAGTGCCAACAAACACAGTGGCACCAACCACCATTGCAGCCCCAACAACTACAGCAACACCAACTACCTCTTCAAGCCCAACTACTACAGAAGCTGCAACCACATCAGCAGCTCTAACTATAACAGCAGTACCTACAACCACTACAGCCCCAACAACTACAGCAACACCAACTACCACAGCAGCGCCAACAACTACAATAGCACCCACTACAACTGTGACTCCAACTACTACAGTAGCACCCACTACTACTCTAGCCCCAAATACTACAGTAACACCCCCTACTCCTGCGGGCCCAACAACTACAGCAGCACCAACTACAATTATGGCTTTGGCATCTACAGTAGGACCCACTACTACTGCAGTCCTAACATCTACAGCAACACCAACTACCACTGCAGCCCCAACTGCTACAGTAACACCCACTACTACTGCAGTCCAAACAACTACAGCAGCTCCAATTACAACTGCAGCTCCTACTACTACAGCAGCACCAACTACAACAGCAACCTTAACTACACTCATAATAACTACAGCCCCAACAACTAAAGCAACTACAACAACATCACCCATTACAGAAGCCTCAACTACCCCTGTAATTCAAACTACTACAGCAGCACCAACCACCACGCCAATCCTAACTCCCACTACAGCCCAAATTAATACAGCAACCTCAACTAGTTCAGGTTCCTCAACTACTACAGCTTCCCCAACATCTAACGGAGTCCCTTTTGTAGTATCAACAACCACAGCAGTCCCAACTACAGCATCCACTTCAGTAGCCTCAAGGACAACAGTTGCACCAACAACTACCATGGCAGCTGTCCCAATTACTACAGCAGTACCAGCTTCTACTGCAGCCTCAACTGCTAGTACGGCACCAACTATTACTGCAGCACCAACTGCTACAGTAACACCAACTACTACTGCAGTCCAAGCAACTACAGCAGCTCCAACTACAACTACAGCACCAACTATTACTGCAGCACAAACTACTACAGCCATCGCGACTACAACTGCTGCAACCACAGGTACTAATACATTACCGTCTCTTACATCAGAATCTACATCTTTTACACCTCAAATTGCTAATTTAGGGAACTGTGCTAGAGTATTTGCAGTATTTACTACTCACTTATCCAAGCTATCACTATAGCTCCAAGTACCAGTGCAGGCTGATTTTTTACTTTTTTTAAAAAAACGAATACTTGCTCTATGTAATTCTGTTTCATTGGTTACTATTGCAGTAGGTACTCTTATTGCAGTACCCAGGGCTACTCCATACAGTCTAAACCCCCCCCCCCCACTCCCTCCCGGCCCAAAGTTACTGAGGACATAGATTTATCAGTCCCTTTCTCTGCAACCTCAACTACACAGATGAATGAATAGGAAGCGCTCTAAGGCATGCTGCTCATTCACAGACTGAAGAATAGTAAATACAGTTTACTATTCTTCAGTGATGAATGGACAGAGGAGTGATTGGTACCAATTACTCAATGTGTTTATTCAGGAAAGGAAGGAGCCAGAAAATGACATATTTACAGACCCCTTCCCCCGCACTCCATCTTGAAACCTCCATCTGTGTGCCTGCAGCAGTTGCCGGTGGGAAAGGAGGGAATCCAACAGCGCTGAGGTGGAAATGGGGCTCGGACAGATTGAAGCAGCTCATGTGCTAGAACCAATCCCCCTACAGTGCAGCCTGAGGGAGAAAGAAGAGGAGAAGCTGGTAGTGCTGCAGGGGAAGGCAGAAGAGGATTGGTGTCTGCAACAAGATAGTACAGCTTGCTTTCTTGCTCAGCAGGTACCTGGGCCCACCTGTTAAACTGATGGGGCCTGGACCCAGTACAGGAGGGCTGGCTGTACGGCCTTATCAGCAGCCCTGGCAGTACCCACCACTATTACTACTTCTGTGATAACTGCAAATAGTGATCCTATTTCTTGAAAAAAATGGCCTTGTGTTCAAATAGAGACCCTACCCTTCCTTTGAGTGTTGTAGCTTGAGTGTTTGGGCCTTCTCTATAGTGAGCCATGGCCGATAGGAATTTAAATGAGACAGGATGGCTCAAACAAGCTTTGAAAACCTCCAGGAAGTACCTGAGCTTTAAATTATAAAAACAGCCAAGGATTTTAGTATACCAGAGGAAACTGCAGGCTGATGCAGGTATTGGTCCCTGAAATTTTGGCATTGAAAATTCAGTGTCCTCTGTTTCACCAATTACTTCTAAAATCATGATTTTCATGCCTCAGTTTGCACATCATCATCATTATTGGCAAAAATGAACATTTAGGTTCTTGGCACCACTGCAGCCCCAACTACTGCTGCAAAGTGCACAATTGTCACAGCCCAAATTACTCCACCACCTTCCAGCATAACTGCTACCTTGACTTCTGTTGCAGTTCACTACTCCTGCTTACTACACTACTGTTTTGCAAATGGCTATTACTATAATGAATACAGTTATCCCCTTGATACTGTTCTCTCCACTCTTCACTATTACTACCATCATATCTCCTACACCCACTACTGTTACATACTTTACTTTGCTTAAAGAGGAAGTAAACCCAGATTGGGTTTACTTCCTCTACATTCCCTGCAAAGTAGATGCGATGCATAGTAGCCCATTATGTGCCACTCACCTGCAAACGAAGCCTGCGACGTCCAGCGCTGTCCCCTGTGCTGGCAGCATCCATCCTCAGCCCCTCTTCCTTCCGGGCCCGTGATCCCTGGCTCTGTGACTGACCAGAGTCGCGTGACCTCACTACCATGCATGTGTGCGGAAGCCGCCAGTCACGGCGCAATCACAGTGAAGGAACGGCACGGAGGCCGTTTCTTCACTGCGCATGTGCCAAAATGACATTGGCACGTCTCTTACACGGCATATCTCTTGAACCGTGCAGGTTTGGGAGATATGCAGGGCACCTACAAGTAAGCCTTATCATAGGCTTACCTGTAGGTTAAAGTGGTTGTCACGAGTTGACAACCACTTTAAAGCTGGCAATGCATGCAATACTTTCAATGCTCCCACAACCTTTAGTGAATCTACTTCTTCTTCCACCACCATAACTGTAGCTAGGGGCACCTAGTGCCAGCATTATCTCCAGGACTAATTTTACTTTCTTGGTTCCTCTATGAGCTCTTCTTTTATGTCAAAAGGAACTGCCATGACTTTCATAGTTCAGTAAGTTGACACAGCACTAATGTAGTGGGAAAGATGCATTCCTTTTCCTTTGGCCTTTCCTTGGTTCTCAATGTTATCTGGCAGGTTGTTGACAATGCTACCAAACTACATGCTACCTTAAAGTCAAACTCCAGCTTTGTCATCACTTTAGCCAGATTTACTGCTACAGTGCGGCCGTTCTGTGCAGAATCACGTATATATACAGATCAATGCACTTACTCTCCAGCACACCATGGATCTTCAAAAAATTCTTCAAATACATCACAAAAGAGCAAATGCAATGTTTCGGAGCTGTAGAGGACCCCATCATCAGGCATGCAATGACATCACATGCCTGACGCAGGGGGCCAGTGCAGCTCTGAAGCGTTACACATGTTCTTTTGTGATGTGATCTCTCTGCAAGAAAAGCTTTGGACTGCATTTGAAGACCCAGTATGTGCACTGATCTGTGATATCCAGTGTCTAGCTGGTAGTCGCTCCAGCATCCGTTACAGATGAGCCTAGAAATCCAAGAATTTGTGCAATGGGAATATAGACAAGATCATGTATATACAGTATATATGTGATTCTGCACTACCAAGTAGGGGGCGCGCACTGCTTCTGCTGTGATAAGTCGCAGCAGAAGCCAATCAGCGGGTGCCGGCCAATGGATGTCCGCCGGTACCACCAGATCGTCGAGGAGAGAAACAGGAAGGAGACATGCCTATGTAAACAAGGCAGAGCTCCATCCTGTTAGCAAGGATGTGCTGGATTTTGTTTCCCTGCAAAGCAGGTAATAAAAACCAGCACATCCCTTAGTGAAAGCACCACACTGTGTACACAAAAACACTGGTTAGGCACACATTAAATACTTTGATCGCCCTTTTTTTGTTTATAGAGCAAAAAATAAAAAACCCAGTGGTGGTCAAATACCACCAAAAGCAAGCTCTATTTGTAGAGAAAAAATGACATAAATGTACCCACTTAAGGACCGGAAAGGATTTCCCACTGTAAGACCAGAGCACTTTTTGCGATTCGCGAATAACGTCGCTTTAACTGACAATTGGGCGGTCGTGCGACGTTGTACCCAAACAAAATTGACGCCCTTTTTTCCCAAATAGAGCTTTCTTTTGGTGGTATTTAATCCCCTCTGTATCACTTCTGATCACTGCTATTAACAAAAAAGAGCGACAATTTTGGAAAAACAAAACAATATTTTTTGCTTTTTGCTATAATACATATCCCAAAAAAATAAAATGAAAAAACAAATGTATTCATCAGTTTTGGCCGATATATATTCTTCCTCATATTTGTGGTAAAAAAAATTGCGATCGGCATTTATTGATTGGTTTGCGCAAAAGTTACCGCGTTTACAAACCATGAGAATTCATTTATGGCGTTTTTACTATTTTTTTTTCACTAGTAATGGCAGCGATCTGCGATTTTTATTGGGCCTGTGATATTGCAGCCTTAATGCCGGACATTTTTGACACTTTTTTGGGAACAATGACATTTATACAGCGATCGGAAATTTAAATATCCACTGATTACTGTATAAATGTCATTGGTAGAGTTGAGCGAACACCTGGAAGTTCGGGTTCTGCTGGTCCGTCCGAACTTCGGGACAAAGTCCGGGTCCGGGTCCGGACGGAACCTGAACGATCGCACGGACAACGAACCCCATTGAAATCAATGGGGACCCGAACTTTTAGGCACAAAAATGGCTGTAGGAAAGTCCTGGAAAGCCCCAGAGGGCTGCAAAAGGAAGTAAAATGGGGGTAAGGGTAGGGCAAGTGCCCTACAAAAAAATGGGGACAGGGAAATAACTGTAAATATTTTTAAAAAAATAAAAACATAAAAAAAGCAAAAATGGAGGTGAATGTGGATCATCTTCAAACTGTGTCTGAAAAGTATTAATTAACGGTAGAAGCCATATAACTGTTCTAAAATCATCTTCAAACTAGGGCAAGTGCCCTACAAATAAATGGGGATAGGGA
>BLSH010046192.1:1623732-1638418 GCA_018402905.1 Glandirana rugosa | reverse complement strand
GGCCGGCGGAGATCGAATCCGCCGCACCCGCTCCCTGGCCCTCCCCGGACACAGTGAGGCTCGATCTCGCAGCCGCCGTCATATGACGGCGATTTGCGCAATAGAGCCATCTTGTCGCCGTCAACTGCCGATCAGCCGTTGGCAAGCGGTTAAGTACTACTGAACTTAGCAGGCAATTGAAGCTTTGCTTATGTTGTCATGCTGAATAACGAGTCAGAATATGGCCTTTTTTTATTTATTTTGTGTCAGAGCTTATAAGTAAAAAAAGCTGGCATGTGCCAACAGCATTCTGGAGACCCCGATCCTGGCTCTCACACAGAGTGTAGCAGTTTAGGTCTCCAGTGGCCTGACACCCCCTCTCCTGTGCAACGCCCCATCAACAATGATGCTCAGGAAACTTTAGCATTCTTAGTAGGAGCCCTGTGCAGGAGATGTGTGGAACTGCTGGAGAGCAGGACTGCTGTCCTCTGTATAAGAGCAGGGGTCAGGAACTCCATGGTGCTGCCCGCACAGGGAAGCTTCTTATATTTTAAGCACTGACACAAAATAAAAATATAAACATTTGCCATAGTCTTTAATTATTTTGCTGCCTGACAACATAGCAATAATAAAATGAAAACGTCCAATGGGCTTTAGGTTTAGTAGGCACATCTGAAGATTTTGTTTGCGGGAATTTGTGGCCATGCAGTCAAAAGACAACGTCAGGTGCTGATATTGGACAAGAACACCTGACTCACAATCAACATTCCCACTTATTCCAATATTTGTTCAGTAGGGTTGAGGGGCTTTGTGCAGGCTAATCCACACCAAATAACCATGTCTTTACAGCTCACCAGCAGTCTTAGCAAAATACTGCTCCAACTTTTTGTGTGGACAGCGGGATTCATGTACATTTACACTTTTTAATTTTGTGACAAGAATTCAACTGCTGACATTTTTCTTCCCATGTAAATCCAATCAGTAGTATTATAGCGCCATCTTGTGAGCACTAAGTCAAACTACTCTATCTATTGTGGCAGATTAGCTTGTGGAGTTCACTTTCTAGAGGAAAAGATTCAGCATGGTGATCAGTTTCTTTAAAATCTGGCGGCTTGCCAGGTTTATTGTCACAGGTTTGCAAGGTCAAAACACATAAGAAAAAAAAACAGAAAACAAAACCTATACAGTCAGGTTTCTCTCTATACAGTGTGGGGCTGTCCTTGACACCCACAAAACATAAGCACAGTCCAAACCTTTGTCTTTGAGTCCAAATTAGCATACAGAGCTCACACAGATTTCTCCCTCTGAGATCCAGGATAGAGCTCTCCTCTGCTCTCTTCCTGGTCATTAAATGCAGATGGAGAGGGGTTTGACTGGACAAGAAAGTCCAGGCCGGAACCTGCTCTGCCACGGTGGCTGGCAAAACCCGGGTCGGACTCTCACTAGTCACCACAACGTGATTGCATGCGAGGCGATAAGTACCGCCAGTCTATTATGGCGCCTCGCATAATGTCACACTATCTATCTATCTATCTATTTCCCTATCTATCTATCTATCTATCTATCTATCTATCTATCTATCTATCTATCTATCTATCTATCTATCTATCTATCTATCTATCTATCTATCTATCTATCTATCTATCTATTTCCCTATCTATCTATCTATCTATCTATCTATATATCTATCTATCTATTTCCCTATCTATCTATCTATCTAGCTAGCTAGCTACCTATCTATCTATCTACCTATCTGCTTTACACTTAAGCTGACCATATACCATACAATTTTGTTATTCAATTCTCTTTAGATTTTCCTTCACTATGTAGTGCAAGGGCCTGCTTAATTGCATACAAATGGAAAGTGTTTAGG
The DNA here is from genome assembly GCA_018402905.1 of Glandirana rugosa. Lineage (NCBI taxonomy): Eukaryota > Metazoa > Chordata > Amphibia > Anura > Ranidae > Glandirana > Glandirana rugosa. The sequence goes on along the minus strand of BLSH010046192.1, from coordinate 1,636,566 downwards.
TTTGACCTGCTATTTTATGGTTTTGGTAAATCTAAAGGAAAGTTGTACAAGAGAATTGCATAATGTATGGCCAGCCTTCCTTTGCCTGCACCAAAACATGTTGCTAACTATTGCTGACGGCTCCTTTTAAACATCATATTTGTTTGATTGTCATGTTGACTCAATAACTTTAGTTTAGAATAACTGTGCAGGGGCATGTGGAGTCCGATCGCTGGAGATACAGCCCACTGCTCTCACACAGAAAGCAGAGCTCTGGATTGCCAGTGTGTTGCTGGTCTAGGGAAGCTTCGCCTCGAGCTGTGGCACGCTCGGGTTAAAAAAAAGTACAGAAAAATACTTTACTTATTCTTTTAGCCTGTCATCAATATATAATAAAAAAAAAAAGATAAAGCTACAATTGGGCTTTAAAAATTACCAGTTCTCTCTAAATGAATGCATTACTTTCAAAAGGGAAATCAGCAATGGTGGCTTAAATATTTTTCTCAGTGCAGGTTTCCTATAGGTTTTGCTTTCCTGACTCAAGTTCCATAATAATGAATTAACCTGAACCTACTTCAACAATTCTTAAGCAATATTTAGACCTATGTAATAGCATTTATACTTTCCAGTGATTTAATACGCATGTCACTGGGCATATTAGATGCCCAAGGCAACTGCAGTGGTCAAAGAACTATCACTGAGGTGCCACCTCATTGTTCCAGGCGTGCACTAATGGTGCAGATGTAATGCTTCTAATACAGGGAGGAGTAACACTTATAAAAGCCTAAATGATAAGCAAAAATTACACGCAAAACCAGGCATAGTGTAAGATAGTCAGGTGAAATCAGAGTCAGACAGGCTGGAGGTCAGAGTAGGCTATGGGCAATAAAAAACAGTAGACAAGCAGGTCAAGGTAGGAAGTGGGCAGGAATAAAATCCATGGATAGCCTGAGGCATAATCAAAATCAATATGAAGTACAGAGCAGTAGGGCAAAATGTACTATCTTACATCCATCAATTTTCCCCAAAGTTCAGAATTCCCATTAGGTAGGCAAATATGAGTTCATATAGAAAACAAGAATTTCATATTCATAAAATCCCATCTTTTTCCTCTGATTACCTGATTTACATGTGCTTTTAAAAGGAGCGAGGTGAAGAATATGCTGGTTAGGGCAAATGAAATCAAACATTCGTTATCACACAAATAGCCCTGAAATTCCCTATTCATTTAAACAGGTGTTTATTTAGGATGAGCTCAATCACATTAAGATCCTAGTCTAAAATCACCTAAGTGATCCCTCCAGGAAGCTGTAATTTGTACTGTGCCAATAACAGGCCGCAGAGGCATTCCCCACCCTGCAGCCTATACAAGGAGCACATGTGGTGGCTGGGGGGGCTGGGAAAAATGCCTATGCCGCTTATGAATAGCCCAGTACAGTGACAGCTTCCTGGCGGAATCACTCAGATGGGTTCGGCCTAGCATCCAAATATGCCCAAGCTCATCCCAAGTGTTTATAGGGTACAAGAGGCAACTTATTCTTGCACCGTAAAACTTTGCTGGGCTGAGCTGTTACCAAGAATTTCTTCAAACCCCTCAGACCTTTTCCTTAACATAGGTAGAAAATACCAATCAGCCATCAGTTTATATAATGGGTTGGATTGCATCAACAATTAATTCTTTTTATGTTTCGGTTGTAGGAGGTGCTGCAGCTGCAGGAGCTGGTGGCGGAGGACTTCCATACTCCAGCAACCTTTTCATTGCTTTAGGTAGCGGTTTCGGGGCAATTCTACTTGCCTTTTGTGTATTTGGGGTAAGTGGCAACCTAATTATGCATTCACTATTCAATTGGCATATGTATCTATGTAGAATGCTATATTCCCTTTCCTTCCCTCCTTCTTTTTATGTCTATATGGTTCTGTCTGACATTTCAATGTGAGGCAGATCTGCTCTAATTTCTATTCAGAAAACCCATAACTCTCTGGGAATATCTTTATTGTATATAAAAGGTTTATATGTAAAACAAAAACTGTGAAGTTATTCTTAAAAAAAGAACAAATTAAAAAAATAAAAGACTTGGCAGCAAATCATTATAGTATTTTTTAAACATAGGAAATTGAAATTAATTGAATATTACATGACTTGATCTTATTAAAAGACGCTGATGCTACCCATATTTTATCAGCTCTAGATTTCTGTATAAACAACTTGGTATGAATTCCGACCCACTCCCAGCAGTCCCTTTTTAAATTTGCTTACCAGCAAACAGGATATTGCCTTTAATGTGGTTCAAAATTGATTTATCAAAGAGGGACTGAATCCTGGAATCCGCGGTCAAAAAAGATAGGTAGTGAGCAAAAGGACTATTTACCAGTATTGCCTGTGGTCTCCTTGCTGCTGATCTTTACCCTTTACCGACTTATCATGTCGTGTCTCTGTGTGGAAGCAGCCATCTTGGTGGAGGCAGGGCTTGCTTCTTATGTCACAGTCTCCAGCACAGTAGTGGCATCACCATATCTTACTTCAAATCTCCAGGCAGTCAGAGACCGCAGTGCCTTAGATCTCACACTGCAGACATATGACTATTAGGGTTTTGGTAGAGTGCCTCGGCTCACTTGCACACTAGGAAGTGCACTTTTATTTTTCAGGATACATTTACAACAAATAGTAATTTTCAATGAACTGCTTAGGATATATTTACTTTTTTGGGTTAATTCTACTTTAACTATGTTCTGTCGCTGTGGATTTATCACATATAGCAATTTGAGAATAAGCAGTTTGAGATTCTGTTTTCTTTTTTTCAATTTTCTTGAAAGTACTGTATGTATGAAGAATTTTCCAATCTATGAAAGAACAGACAGCTGATGTATCAGAACAGACAACTGATGTGTTAGGACAGCCTGAGTTTCATAAATGCACAATTCTCTGATGATCTGAAAGATTTGATAGGAAATAGCTAAAAAACATCAAAAACATAATAAACCACTGATTCTTCTGATTCACTACTCATGGCCAACCTTGAGATCCCACACTTTCCGATATCTCATGTTAAGGCACTAGATCTAAAATCTTTTAGTGATTGTATTACAGGTGGTCCCCTAGTTACAAACATTCAACTTACAAACAACTCGTACTTACAAACAGAGGGAGACAACAGGAAGTGAGAGGAAATCTCCCCATAGGAAGGGCAAATCACTCCTGTAAGAATTATTATGGGAAAAAGGTGTCTCCACTGTTGCTTTATCACAAATCCTTGTTTCCACAACAACCTAAAATTTTCAAAATCCAATTATCATTGGGACAGAAAGTGAGGTGGAATCTTCTGAACAGAAATATAGACAGCAAAACAAACATTACATGGGGGTTAACCCTTCCCTATGTTATCCAAAAAGCTTAAAAAAGTGTTTTTGGCTGAAGCTACACTTAAAAAATGTAGTACCTGTTCCGACTTACAAACAAATTTGACTTATGACTTATGAACAAACCTACAGACCCTATCTTGATTGTAACCTGTGGACCGCCTGTACTATGAAAAAAACAATATTATTGACTGTATAGGCTTTGAGGTGGCACATACTTGGAAGTGACCTTGTTGCCTAGAGTCTAAAATAAATCTGAGATACTATGAAAATAGTTGTATTTTACTTTATAGGAGTGTTCCTGAAAATAATTTTGTCTAGAGGAAATACATGTACATTATATTGTTATATAACTTTTAACAAAATATACATGTTAATAGTTGTCCTTCATTTTTTCAGGTTCTGGCATCGCTGGGCTTTGGAGCTGCTGCTGCACCTGTTGCCGTGGCTGCACCTGTCGCTGTGGTCCCCAGCACCGTGGGAGTTACTACAGGTGTTCTACCTGCTGCTAATGTGCCTGTCACAAACTATCCATTATACTATCCTCACAATGTAGCATACAATATCCCACGAGCTACTGTAGTACCACGGGAAACACTGGTTCAACCAATAAGACAGCCAGCAATCCAGCCAACAAGACAGCCGCTGAATGTTCGACCACATGAACTACCACATCATCCATCCCATCAACCATCCCATCAACCATCACATTGTCCATCCCATCAACCATCACATCATCCATCCCATCAACCATCACATCATTCATCCCATCAACCATCACATCACCCATCCCATCAACCATCACATCATCCATCCCATCAACCATCACATCACCCATCCCATCAACCATCACCTCAGCCATCCCATCAACCATCGCATCAACCATCACATCATCCATCCCATCAACCTTCCGATCATCCATCCCATCAACCATCCGATCATCCATCCCATCAACCATCCGATCATCCATCCAATCAACCATCCGATCATTCATCCCATCAGCCACCACATAATCCATCCCATCAACCACCACATAATCCATCCCATCAACCACCACATAATCCATCCCATCAACCACCACATCAACCACCCCCTCAACCACCAGCAGACTCTACAGCTCCCAACCCCCCAAACGTTAACAGAGCAAGAGAAAACTATGGAGTATAAGCTTCAGTGTGGGTTTCAAAGACTATTTTGCATCATTTTTGGTTTCAATGGTTGGTTAAAAATGAGCTATGGCTTACTTTTCCAATAAACAACCAAACCAAGCAATGTTACTCGCATCCAGCGCCAAGGAGCCAATCCTTTTTTCTTTCAGCTGAACTGATTAAATTGCTGGTTAGCCCAAGGGTCATCTGGGCGCTTACCTTGGGAGAATTGTTCTCTGTAACAATATAATCAAATTACTCTTCTTCTAATATATCAAACAATCAAACCAATCAGCTTGGTAATGGTCTTGCACTGTGGAAGAGAGCATCAGACATGCACAATTTTTTTTTTTTTTTGGATCATTTTTCAGATTGGTTAAGGTCTAGAAACTCTGACAAGTTTTTATTATTGTCTGTTTCACCATTGAATAGATTTACCTTCATATTCTGTCCAAATGACAAGTTTTTTACAGTCAGATGTTACAGTCAGATCACAATTACTGAGCAGAGCTGGATACTAACATTCGAAGATTTCTCTATCAGTGTGCTCTAATGATGTAAGAGGCTGGTGGGTGATTCATTCTAACAGGACCCACGCCACACCTTGCCAATGCTTAAAAAGATATGAATACTTCCTTTTAAACCAGTTGTGTGTTTAATAAAATATCCTTAAATTTATGCTTAAATAGTACTGTACCTTAGCCTCTTGTAGTTACCAATATAGCAAGATTTAGAGTGTGAGAGAAAAAGACAACACTCTAAGCCAATCAGACTTTCCTTCTCTGCACATAAAGCAGGCTGATAGGAGGGGAATGCATAGTGCTGACCTTATCCGTGTGCTGCCCTTTCACTCTTCATTCACATGCTGGGGTGGTCCCTGATTAAACTGTATTGCTTTAACACTAGCAGAGAAAAGTGATGTCAGATCCTGGCAGTGTTGTTGACAGAGATGTCAGGATTAGAAAATTGCCTAAACAATGTTACTATTTCTTGGTATGTAAGATAACTAATATCTTCTGTACTGTTTGCTGTCTTCTTTAAAATGTTATCTTGCATTCCTCCATTAACATGTTCTAAAATGCACTATGCCATCCAGCAGTGCTGGCCTCTGCTTATGTGACAATCTACACAAAGAATTCACAACTGTGGAATGCATTTTGATGTTCTGTGTAATTTTTTACAATTATGTTTTATACCAAAATGGAACAATTTGAATTATCTTTTTTTTCACTGGAAGTGAAAAATCTATTTATTTACATTACTGCATGGTAAATCTAAATTGTAGCTTATAATGTTATGCTTAAAAAATAAAGAATTGAGAAAATGATGTTAAAAATGTTGATATTTATAAACTTCAATGGGTGAAGTCAATATGCAACATAACGGAATCAAACCTAACATTACAGTTAAATAAAAGCTGGGCTATAAAAGATAACTGCAAAATTGCAGGAGATAATACTATGGGCCTGATGTACTGTAACTCCCAAATCTACTCCAGCAGTGCTTTTAAATAACTCCCAATTAAAGGCAATTACGACTTCAACTCTCACAAGCTGAGAGGAAATCTACACAGAACAAAGCTCTACTTGCCTGGGAAGATGCCTCTCAGATCACATGTGCCGGATACTGGCTGTCAACTGGGTTTGAACCTGTAACTTCCAAATTCCTCCATTTAACGCTTGTATGCAAGCTCATTGCCATAAAAACAACATTACCACCCCTATCTCTAATTTTACCACCCTCATCCCTAATATTACCACCCCCTATCTCTAATTTTACCACCCTCATCCTTAATATTACCACCCCCCCTCTCTAATTTTACCACCCTCATCCCTAATATTACCACCCTCTGTCTCTAATTTTACCACCCTCATCCCTAATATTACCACCCCTATCCCTAATATTACCACCCCCATCTCTATTTTTATCACCCTCATCCCTTAACAACCATCAGCCTCGGTTGTCGGAAAGAGGCCCTTGTCCCCATTAACATGGGGACAAGGTGCTTTGGGGTGGGTGGGGCGCAGAGCCCTCCCCCACCCCAAAAGCACACACTCCCCTCATGTTAAAGGCATGTGGCCTGGTTTGGTCCAGGGGGGCCTCAGTTGTCCCCCCATCCTGACCTCCAGGCAGCATGCTCAGAAAGAGTCTAGCATCGATTTTGGGATCCCCTGCAGTTTTGTAAAAAAAAATTGGCGTGGGCTTCACCTTAAAATCCATCCCTGATCCAAAGGGCTTGGTATGGATTGGGGGGACAATACATTATAGCCACAAGTAAGTTGAAATTACATTTTTGATCAATGTAGGGGAGGATGTGGGAGCTATATTTGGTGTGGGTGGGGTTCATTGATTTGGTTATTTGGCATCACCACACAACTGCTTCCAGCCCATGTGCACACAGCACTTCCTGTTGACAGCCACATTACACTTCCTGCTGATGTATACCTGTAAGGACTATGCAAATATAAAAGAGAAGATGACTTATCAGTGCTGGTTCACACTAGTGCGATACGGGAACCCTGCGAATCCACTGCGGGTTCCCGCATTGCACCTGACTCGCATGACAGTTCACACTGCTATATGCAAACTGAGGGGAATGTCAATGCAAAGTTAATGACACCTCCATTTCAGCTCGCATATCGCAGGGTGAACTGCCAGTTCGGACATGAATCGGATTGCATAAGTGTGAACACCCATGTGATCAGATTCTGGTCCCGACCCAAAAAAGGTCCTGTGCGAGTTTAGCCCAACTGTGATGCACTTTGAGCCATACTAGCTGTATGGCTGAAATCGCATCACACAGACATCATATGTGATTTGCACTGCAGTGTGTTGCGAATCACATTCGATATTGTACATTGCGCCAGTGTGAACCGGGCCTGAGGGTTGGTTCACACTGCACAGTTGTTCGAGATTGCATGTGATTCACACTGCACTGCAGGGAAAATCACATGCGATCTCTGTGCAATGAGATTTCAGCCATACAGAGAGTATGGCTGAAATCACATCAGTCGGTCCAAACTCGCACAGGACCTTTTTTGGTTCTGCATCAGAATAGGATCGCATGGGTGTTCCCACCCATGCAATCCAATTCCTGTCTGAGTTTGCAGTGCGATCTGCAAACTGATTTGGGGGTGTCAGCTTTCTATTGACACTCCCAGCAGTTTGCATATAGCAGTGTGAACTGCGGGAACCATGTGAATCCATTGCGGGTTCCCACATCGCACCCAACTTACAGGCAGTTCACACATATGCAAACTGCTGAGAGTGTCAACAGAAAGCTAATGACACCCCCCAAATCAGTTTGCAGATCGCACTGCGAACTCCAAATTCAGACAGGAATTGGATTGCATAGATGTGAACACCCATGTGATCTGATTCTGCTGCGTAACAAAAAAGGGTCCTGTGCAAGTTTGGTCAGGTTGCTAAGCGAATTCAGCCATACTATTTGTATGGCTGAATTTGCATAGCACAGAGATCGCATGCGATTTGCACTGCAGTGCAAATCACATCTGATCTCGGACACCATAGCAGTGTGAACCAGCCCTAAGGAAGGTAATCCACTTCCCCAGAACCACCACCTCCCAAAACGAATTAAAAAAGTAAGTTACAAAAGATAACAAGCAAAATCAATTTCCTTTTATTTTGCCAGCAGAAAACACAAGTAGGTACATATTTACTGGCATTAAAGTATTTACAGTATATATACATTTAGCAAAACAACTAGCAATTGGGTACTAAGGGCCCTGGTCATAGGAGCTTACAATCTAAAATTGAACTAAACCTTACATTGGGCACAGCTTTACTTTCAGTGTATAACAGCCCACACATTTCATAGAACTACTAAATACCCACATCACAATATTAGCTGCAAAATTACAGAAAGATACTTAACAGTCATCCTAACAAAGCATTACAACATATTAAAAAAGGTACATATTCAAACAATAACATCCACCGCCCCCCACATTCTACACACATACATTGGGAAGTATTTTTTTTCCGAGAAGAATGCATGGTAAAACAAACAATACACACCCCAATTCGATAGCATGGTCAAATCAAGCCACTTTTGATGGTCAAAATGCTCAATAATTTCAGCAAACAAACAGCCCTAGTGAGGCATTTGTCATAATGCAAAAATATCATTCCTTCTCCCACAAAAACCACAGCAACACACCTGGCCTCTCATCAGGCCAAACCAACCCCCCTATTGAAATCCCTTATATAAGCTAGCACACTGACACACACTCAATAGAAGTACACGCCCACCAGTATCTTTCAATCTGTGTCTTCAAATTGCTTTCACCTGAGGGGCTGCAATACCTAATACTATTCGCTGTGTTAACACTTGGCTATGTTCATCAGATAAGTGTAACTCAAGGACAAAATTCTAAATGGTTCTCATCCCTGTCCTCAAGTACCCCCAACAGCTCATGTTTTCAGGATCTCCATTATTTTGCACAAGTGATTTGATTAGTTTCACTGCCTTAGTAATTACCACAGCTGTTTTATCTGAGGGAAATCCTGAAAGCATGACCTGTTGGGGCGCCTTGAGGACTGGGGTTGAAAAACACTGATCCAAGCAACAGTTTTCTAACCAGATGTACCTGTGCAGTGTAAACCCTACAATTTGAAATGTCCAAGTCCCTGGGTGCAATGAGCTTCCAATTAAAAGTCCCAAAATAACTTGCGTACATTACAAACCATATGGACAAAAGACAAATAAAATGCCAGCCTGTCTTTGGATTGTGGGGAGAAACCCACACAGGGGGGACATATAAACTTCAACACAAGCATTAGCATATTGGGGACGTAAACTAGCAACCTTTTGGGTGCCAGGTGGATTTGCTAGCCACTTAGCTAGTGAGCAGTGAGCAAATGTATTGTCCATCGCTGTGTTGTGAACCAAGCCTAAGTCCATAGCCATGCTCAGTATCACAAGTAATATACAATATATTGTCCTAAGTATTGGGAAATGTGCCTTTATACACACATGATCTATAATGGCAACCCAAGTTTCAGTATAGAGTTGGGCCACCCTTTGCAGCTATAACAGCTTCAAATCTTTTGGGAAGGCTGCCCATACGGTTTAGGAGGGTGTCTATGGGAATGTTCCAGAAGTGCATTTGTGAGGTTAGGCACTGATGTTGGATGAGAAGGCCTGGCTCGCAGTCTCTGCTCTAATTCAGCCAAAAGTTGTTCTATCAGGTTGAGGTCAGGACTCTGTGCAGGCCAGCCCCACCTGTGATACTGCCTGCAAAGTACCCCCACCTGTGATACTGCCTGCAAAGTACCCCCACCTGTGATACTGGCTGCAAAGTACCCCCACCTGTGTTATTGACTGCAATTTACCCCACCCGTGATACTGGCTACTATATACCCCACCTGTGATGCTGGAACTGTATAGTGTGTCCTGTGATACTGGCTGTTAGATACCCCACCTGTGATGCTGAGCTGTATACTGTGTCCTGTGATGCTGAGCTGTATGCTGTGTCCTGTGATGCTGAGCTCTATACTGTGTCCTGTGATGCTGAGCTGTGTACTCCTGACACAATATCTGGAATACAGGGGATGAGTGGGTGGATTATATAAGGGGTGGGGCTTATTAGAAGTAGGAGGGGTCAAAAGGAAGGGCCTGGCACCCCCCCATCCTAAAACTACACCAGCCGCCACTGTCCATAATGCAAAGGGGATTATAGCTCTATCAATATAATGTGCATATATTCATAACAATATCATAACAATTAATCAAGTAAACATTCATATCCTGTATATTGAAAACTGTAAATAAGAATGTGATAAAAAGCATTCATAAATAATCCAATAAAGTCCATCGGAAAAAAGTGCTCTTGTGCAAAAAGTTCATATAAATTTGTGTGTCAACAAAAGTACATATTTCAGTGTGGATAGCAAAATCTTCACACCCAAAAGTGCACACCCAATACTCTGCAGCTGCTTACCAGCTACTCTGACCCCAAGATGCGAGTCTGGCTGCACTTTCTCACAGTATCCCTATGGGATGGATCAGGGGCTTATCATGAAATCAGTGGGCCCGTGTGCAAGATAAAAAGTGGGTCCTAGTCATTGCCCCCCCCCCAAAAAATGTGGCAAAATATGGGTGTGGCTTAAATTGCGCTAGGTATTGGGTGTGGCTTAAATGGGGTGTGATTTAATAGAATCTGAGATGACTTACATGCAGAATGCGGTAATGTTAAATAGGAAATGTATAGTGCAGAATGTACAGAGGTGGGTAGTATGTGCAGGAGTGGAGTGCGGAGTGTATGGAGGAGGGTAGTGTGTGCAGGTGAGAAGTGCAAAGTGTATGGAGGTGGGTAGAATGTGCAGAAGAGGAGTGCGGAGTGTATGGAGGTGGGTAGAATGTGCAGGAGAGGAGTGCAGAGTGTATGGAGGTGGGTAGAATATGCAGGAGAGGAATGAGGATGTCACGGTCATGGTGGTGGAGTCTGTCTTATGCAGGGAACAACCACTCTTACACACCCGATTCAGGGACCCCTGGTAGTGTAAACAGGAAGTCCCGGAGTACGGGATGGCACGAGGGCTGGATGGTCACTGGTGGTGGTGTGAAGTTCCAGATGGTTGTGCAGGTAGAAGGACGGTCGTGCAGGTTGGATCGGCAACTGGCGAGCGGTGCAGTACAAGGGATCAGGCAAGAGAGTGGTCAAAGTCCAAGCAAAGGTTCGTTAACAGGCTGGTAGCAGAAATACAGAGGGGTCAGACAATCGGATGGTCGCAGATAGCCGGGATCGGTGCAGGCAGATAATCAGGGGGTCAGAGCAAGCCGGGTCAGATCAGGAAAACAGGAACACACACAGGAACAGGTCACAGGAACAGAGCTGATGCTCACAGATACTCAGACACTGTAGAATGGACAGTACCTGCTGACAGGTGCAGGAAGCCTAAATAGCGTTTTTTGGCGCCGTTTATGGTGCGTGCGCACGCACACACGCGGGCGCGCGCAAACGCGTGTGAATGTGCCCAAAATGGCAAAATGTCCAGAAAATGTCCAGATTCCTTCAGGCACAGGAATATGACCAGACTTTTCCTAACGCTGCCCCCCCCCCCCAAGGGGCAGCCTCAGGATGCCCAGCTTCGCGGGATTGTTATCCTTAAAGGTTTGGATACAGTCGTTGGCATGGAGGTTAGCTTTGGGCTCCCACGAGCTTTCTTCCGGCCCGTAACCTTTCCACTTCACCAAGTACTGGACCCCGCCACCCCTCTTTCTGCAGTCGAGTATCGCTTCAACATCAAATTCTTCTGCTCCATCAACCATGACAGGGGCATGGGGAGATATAGCTCTATTGTGGAAGGGGTCCGGGGCTGCCGGCTTCAGTAAGGACACGTGGAACACTGGATGTATCTGTAGGGATGGTGGGAGCTCCAGCTCGTAGGAGACCTGGTTGACTTTCCTTTTATTGGTTAAACGGGTATCCTAAGATGGCCAAAAGGACCCCAGCATACAATATACTAATGGTGCCACATCCCAATACATATATGAATTTGAAACTGAAAGCAAAGCTAATGGACATTATCGGCACATACACGGGTATCATAAAAAATATCAAATTTTATTGATCTACATTTAAAACTTGATTCACCCTCTGACAAGGATGTGTGACATAGAAATATTTAAAAATTGTTTTAACAAAACAACACCACATTATGGACAGTACATGTGGTACCCATGGGAACACACAGTTTTATAACATAATACATAATTCTAATGCATAACATTGTTCTGTAACCCAAATTGATAGGTTCCCATTCCAGGGGGTATAATCCACTTGACTATCCAATTCCTAGTAGACTCACCTACCTAGTGAAGGACCCACGCAACCCCTCTATTCCCAGGTTAACAATACAGGGGCCACATGTCATGTAGTATCATATAATATATATTACATGATACTACATGACTAGTGTTGAGCGAACCCGGACTGTAACGTTCGGGTCCGTACCGAACTTTCGGGTGTCCGTGGCACGGACCCGGACATTTCAAAAATCGTTCGGGTTCGGTCCGGGGTTCTGCTATTTTACTCCACGTGTTGAGAAGCTGCAGGGCAGCCAATCAACAAGCGTTTCACTGGTTTGCCCTTAGAAGCCATCACAGCCATGCCTACTAATGGCATGGCTGTGATTGGCCAGTGCATCATGTGACCCAGCCTCTTTATAAGCTGGAGTCACAGTGCTGCAGTCACATGCTCCTTGGGTTAGTGTAGGGAAAGGAAGCTGAAAGCTTGAGGGACAGATTTGAGACATTTTAAGACCTGATCCTGCATCCTGAGATAGATTACTTTACTACTGCTGTCTGTGCTGTTGCTCTGAGGAC
>BLSH010046192.1:1601528-1619621 GCA_018402905.1 Glandirana rugosa | reverse complement strand
AGGGTCCAATTGGGGGTCCCCTTCCGGTAAGTCCCCTGGCGTGAGGTTTTCTGGGTGTCAACGTAAATAGTCCATACCCCTGTGTGTCCATCGATGTTAACTTCATCGATATTATATGTTATGTCCCCGTTGTACAGTACATATCTCAACTCGCTTGGAGACCTTCAAGCCCAAGACGACCAGGCAGGCTTGAAGCCCTGTTTCAGGTCCAGGCCCAGGCCTGCCTTGGGCTTGCTAGCGTGCCTGTTGCTTGGGGAAACTTTAGTTACCCCTGGGTTTCCAGGACTTTGTTACAGCCATTTTTGTGCCTAAAAGTTCGGGTCCCCATTGATTTCAAAGGGGTTCGTTGTCCGTGCGATCGTTCGGGTTCCGTCCGGACCCGGACCTGGACTTTGTCCCGAAGTTCGGACGGACCAGCAGAACCCGAACTTCCAGAGGTTCGCTCAACTCTATACATGACATGTTGCCCCTGTATTGTATATTATAGCTACTTCAATTGTAGCTACCTGTGTGTCCCCATACCTGATAAATGCAACTGTGGGTCTTTTGGAGTGCGGTCCCCTGAATGGCCTTCCCCTGGGGGTTAACCTGGGAATAGAGGGGTTGCGTGGGTCCTTCACTAGGTAGGTGAGTAGCCATCATATCATGTTGGTTTTAGAGATCTACTTTTTGTTTATATTGTATTAACATATGTTTATACTTTAGTAGAAGTATAAGCTCCTGAAGAAGTGACTCTTCGTCACGAGACATGTAGAGCGATCCACCTAAGTGATCTACTAGGAATTGACTTACCTTTTAACCGAGAAGGGGACGATGAATCGTGGGCCCAGCTTTTTAGACAGGCACGATAACAACCAAGTCTTGTCACCAGGTTCAAAATTGAGTTTGCCCCGTTTTTTTCTGTCAAAAGCTGCCTTGGTAACTTCTTGCGTCTTAGCAAGTGTCTCTTGCAAGAGTTTCCAGCTGGCCCTGAAAAACTGAGCTGTTTCATGTGTCGTTGGTACCGCAATCTCGCCTGCCAGACTGGGAAGCATGGTAGGGTGGAATTCGTAATTGGCCCAGAAGGGTGATTGTTTAGTTGTGGAATATACTGAGTTATTATAGGCGAATTCCGCCAAGGGTAGCACCGTGCACCAGTCATCTTGAGAGTATGCAGAGAAATAACAGAGATATTGCTCCAACGTTTCATTTGTCCTCTCAGTCTGGCCGCTGGTTTGGGGGTGATATGCAGTTGAGAACAGCAGGTCAATCTCCAGAGCTGCTCAGAGGGCCTTCCAGAACCGAGAGGTGAACTGGACCCCCCGATCGGACACAATGTTTTCTGGGAAGCCATGCAGCCGCATGACTTCTTTAATAAAGATCTCCAAAGTTTCCTTTGCAGTGGGGGTGCCCTTTATCGGGAGGAAGTGTGCCATTTTTGTTAGTTTATCCACAACCACGAAGATTGTGGTGTGCCCTTTGGCAGGGGTCAACTCCACTATAAAGTCCATTGAAATCTTGGACCATGGCTGGTCAGGGATAGGGAGAGGTTTCAGGAGCCCCCAGGCCTTGGTCTTGTCCATTTTGTTTCTGGCGCAAGTGGAGTAGGAGCAGACATAAGCCAGACAGTCCTCAGAAAGTAGGGGCCACCAAAAAGAGTGTAGCACCAGTTCAGAGGTTTTCTGAGTGCCAAAGTGCCCGGCCAGTTTGTGGTCGTGGTGAAATTTTAGAATCGCAAGGCGTAGCTCCTTGGGTACATAGATTTGGTTATGGTGCCACCAGAGACCATCCTTCCAGGTCAGCCCTTGGCCAGGTGATGCTGATGAGCAGGCAGAGGTTCTCCGAATCTGAGAGAGAAGGTCATTATGGGTGAGCAGGAAGTTTTTAGACTGTAGGATGGTGTCTGGAGGGGCAGGTGTTCCAGGTTCCGAAAACATATGGGATAGAGCATCCGACTTACTGTTCTTAGCTCCTGGTTGGTATGTTAGGTGGTACTGAAATCTGGAAAAGAAAAGCGCCCAGAGGGCTTGGCGGGGTCTGAGTCTTTTGGCCGTGTGGAGGTATTCCAGATTTTCATGGTCCGTATATATCAGGATGGGGTGCTGGGCTCCCTCCAACAGATAGCACCATTCCTCCAGAGCAGCCTTGATGGCCAACAACTCCCTGTCTCCGACATCATAGTTCATAGCAGAGTTTGTGGAAGAAGAAGGCTACCGGATGGAGAAGTGCCTTTGCTCCCCGTCTCTGGGAAAGGACCTCTCCCACAGCTGTCTCCGAAGCATCTACCTCCAAGACATTGATTGCCGAGAACCCCTTAATGAACCTCCTGTAAAAATTGGAAAATCCGATAAAACGTTGGACCTCTTTCTTATCCACAGGTGCTGGCCAGTCCAAAATAGCTGTGACCTTCTGAGGTTCCATGGTGACCCCTGTGGCAGATAAGATTAGTCCAAGAAAGGGGATGCTGGAGTGCTCAAAGGCACATTTTTCGGCCTTAGCATACAGTCTATGTTGCTGCAAACGGCTGAAAACACAACTGACATGCTGGCGGTGCTCTTCCAATGATGAAGAAAATATTAAAATGTCATCCAAGTAGATGATGATGAAAATGTCCAGGTAGTCGCGGAACACATCTTTAACTAGATGCTGGAAGGTCGCTGGGGCATTGCAGAGCCCGAAGGGCATGACAAGATCCTCCTAGTGGCCAAAACGAGTCCAGAAGGCGGTCTTCCACTCATCACCCTCCCTGATGCGAATCAAGTTGTAAGCCCCTCGTAGATCCAGTTTAGTGAACATGGTGGCCGACCCAAGCCTTTGAAAAAGTTCAGGAGCAAGCGGAAGGGGATATAGTTTTTTGACCGTGATCCGGTTCAACTCTCTATAATCTATATAATCTCTATAATCTCTATCTCTATCTCTATAATCTATCATCTCCCGGCAGGAGATGTAGAGGGTATGATGAACCCCTTGGCCAGATTCTCATCTAAATAAGCCTTGAGGCCGCCAGCTCGGGGTCAGACAGTGGGTAAATGCGTCCGAAAGGGACCTCGGTTCCTGGCAGTAGCATAGGGCCTGTGAGGTGATAGTTGGTCTGCCCCCTTTTTACTGAAAACATTGAGATACTCGTGGTACACACACTGAGGGTACCACTTGACAAGGTCTGAATCAGAGTCCAAGCTCAAGAGTGAGGGGCTCACATTCCGGGATGGAAGCAGGCAGTGTTGGCCACAGTAAGGAGATGGGAATTGGACATGTCCAGAGGACCAGTTTATGTTGGGGCTGTGTGCCTGGAGCCAAGGCAGCCCCAAGATGATAGGAAACAGAGGTGAGGCGATGACATCAAGTATAAGTAGCTCCTCGTGTCCCTCGGTTGTAGAGACGGGAATCAGATGGGTCTCCATGGTGACCTGGCCAGATTTAATGGCCGCCTCATCAGCCAGGCGAACAGTCATTTTGTGCGCCTTGGGGCGCAGGAGCATCTGATGTAGCATTGCAAAGGCCTGGTCCACAAAGCAGCTACATGCCTCTGAATCAATGATTGCCGGAACGTGGATGCTCCCTCCAGGCAACTGTAAAGAGATAGGGTGAGTCAGGTGAGACACATTACGATTGACAGATGCTGCATCCTGGTTGGTCTGATGGCTTTGGAAGGGCAGGTCCTCACCATGTGTCCGGGTTCTCCACAGTACAGACATAGGTTTAACGCCCGGCGCCGCTGTCTCTCCTCTGGGGTGAGAGACGGGCGCAGGAGACCGATCTGCATGGGTTCAGGTAGATCTGCTGGTGCAGCTGAAGCTGGTGTGGGAGCCACATGGTTAGGGACCCGGGGCATCATCCAGGTCAGGCGTGAACCGGTGAATGTGCCAGCAGCACACTCGGCCCGGTGTTCCCTGAGCCTCCAGTCGATTTGAATTTGAGTGGCTCTGACAAGCCTAGGCGGAATTGATAACAGAGTGCCGCATCATTCCAGGTGGTGTCAGCGATCCAGCGCTTGAACTCAGCCACTTAGTCCTCTTCAGTACGCCGACCCTGCTGCAGGACATGCAGGGTGACCTCAGCGTTGGCTGCAAGGTGGGGGTTCTGGTATAGTTGGGTCATGGCATCAAAGAAGTCCTTCAGGGTTGCACTTCAGGTGCTCGCTGTTCTCAGAGTCGATGGGCCCAGGTCTAGGGCTCCCCCTGCAGCAGGGAGATCACCAGGCCCACCTTAGTGACTTCCAAGGAGAAGGTGCGTGTCTGTAATCCGAAGTAAAGCTTGCATGCACTGTGGAAGGTCCTGAACTTACTCTGATCCCCTGCAAACTTGTCAGGCAGGGGGACCTTGGGCTCTGATGGTAGTGCCACAATGATGCGGGCTGCTGCAGCTCCGCCTCCCGATATAGAGGGGGCAGAGAGCTCACGCATTTCTCGTACTTCTCCCTCCAGCCCGGTATAGCCTTCCTGTAGGTTTTTCACGGCTTGCATGAGCCCGGCCAAATGGACGCACAGCTCGTCCATGGGTGAGGGTGTTCCCTGTGCAGACTCGGACACGGCTGTCCGTTACTGTCACAGTCCTGGTGGTGGAGTCTGTCTTATTCAGGGAACAACCACTCTTACACACCCGATTCAGGGACTCCTGGTAGTGTAAACAGGACGTCCTGGAGTGCGGGTGGCACGAGGGCTGGATGGTCACTGGTGGTGGTGTGAAGGTCCAAATGGTCGTGCAGGTAGAAGGACGGTTGTGCAGGCTGGGTTGGCAACTGGCAAGCGGTGCAGTACAAGGGATCAGGCAAGAGAGTGGTCAAAGTCCAAGCAAAGGTTCGTTAACAGGCTGGCAGCAGAAGTGCAGAGGGGTCAGACAATCAGATGGTCGTGGATAGCCGGGGTCGGTGCAGACAGATAATCAGCGGGTCAGAGCAAGCCGGGTCGGATCAGGAAAACAGGAACACACACAGGAACAGGTCACAGGAACAGAGCTGATGCTCACAGGTACTCAGACGCTGTAGACGCGTGAACATGCACGGGCGCGCACGGACACGCGTGAACGCGCCCAAAACGGCAAAATGTCCAGAAAATGGCCAGATTCCTTCAGGCACAGGAATATGGCCAGTCTTTTCCTAGCAGTGGAGTGTATGGAGGTGGGTAAAATGTGCAGGAGAGAAGTGCGGAGTGTATATAGGTGAGTAGAATGTGCAGGAGAGGAGTGCGGAGTGTATGGAGGTGGGTAGAATGTGCAGAAGAGGAGTGCGGAGTGTATGGAGATGGATAGAATCTGCAGATGAGGATTGTAGCGTGTAGAGCGGTGGGAAGTATGTGCAGGATGGTGTCAGTAGGGTAGTGGATGGTGTCAGTAGTTTTTTTATTTTTACTCATTTATTTTTTAATTTATTATTTTACAACTTAACTTTTTAGTGTCCATTTTTCATTTTTTTCAAAATGCTTTTTGAGGGCCAGTGGATGGTGTCAGTAGAGCAATGGACAGTGTCAGAATTTTTTTTATTTTTACAATTTTCTTTTTTAATTACTTTTCATAATTTATTTTTGTATTTTTTTACAATGATTGGGGGGGGGGGAGTGTCAGTAGTTAACTGTTTTTTATTATTTTATTGTATATTATCTTTTACTATTTCGTTTTTTTATGATTTTTTACAAATAATTTTTTTAATATTTTTTTTTTCACAGGGCTTCTGAGAACACTGGTGTGGTGGGGGGGGGGGGGGGGGTATGGGGCAGTGGACTATGTCAGTAGGGCAGTGGATGGTGTAGTTTTTTATTTGTATGTATTTTTTTTTTACTAATTTTATTTTTTTCACAATGATTTTTCTTTTTTTGGGGGGGGGGGCAGTGGAAAGTGTCAGTAGAGTGGGGGTGGTGTCAGTAGTTTATTATTTTATATATATTTTCTTTTTCTTTTTTCTTTATTCTTTATCTTTTATAATTTTTTTTACAATTTATTTTATTAATATTTATTGTATTTGTTTTATCAGCCCTGTTGGGGGGCTTTGGTTAGTTAGGGGTCTAAACAAACCCAACATCTCCCCTTTGAGACAAAGAGAGGGACTGAGGACAAAGATTTCCCAGTCCCTTTCTCAGCAGCCTCGGCATTAAAGATGGATGGACAGGAGACAGCAGCTCCCATTTATTCATAAACTGAAGCAGAGTAAACACAGGTTATGCTGCTCAGTTATCAAAGAACACAGGAACGATCGGTAGCTATCGTTCACTGTGCCCAATTCAGAAAAGGAAGGGGTCGGTAAATTATATATTTACCGACCCCTTCCTCCGCTCTCCATCCTGCCAGCATCCCCCGCAGCTGGCAGGAGAGGAGGAAAGTGAGCTGCAGGGGGATGAGGGGGGAGGAAGCATGACATGGGGGCCGGAGGAGGAGGAGGACACAGAGGGAGGCTGGAGCCCAGAGGAGGAGGAGAAGAGGCTGTCAGCTGCTTCACTGAAGGCTATACAGGGGATCGGTGCTTGCAGCCATCCCTCCCCCCGCACTGATCATTCCTGACTGTCAACCAGGGTATCATCTATGTGTGCAGTGTGGGTGACAGTGCCCCCTTTAGGGCCCATGTGCAGTGAACACTCTACACCCATGGATGATATGCCACTGGGATGGATGGATACCAGGAGTCAAGAAAGAATCCAGGATGGGTTACCATATGACCAGGATGTTCAACAGCAAAAGGGAGAGACAAAGGTGGAACTCATAGTGTAGTAATTAAAAATCCAGGCTTTTTACTGAAGTTTAAAAATACTTACAATAAGACAGGACTAAAATCACATATAAAACAATCAATTACATGCAGACCCCCCCAGCAGGTGTAATCAAGTCACCGCTATAGCTCCTTCCGACAAGTTTCGTTCAAAAGTACATTATCAAGGGATAAAGGAGTATCCAAAATATGGGCCGCTTGGTTCGAGTTTAAAACTTCTACTGTGTTCAAGGATATTATTTCTGACTCTCTCGTATAATAGTTGCACAGTGGTCGCATATTACTCATGATTTCTGTTTCAATTTGGTGATGATGTTTGTGCCTTCTGTAATCGCCAACCCTGTCCCCCCTTCCCTTTTCCCTCCTCTTATTCTATCTGTTCTCTTTTCATAACCTGATTCTCCCCTCTTACTCAAGCTTGCATATCTTTTTCATCACTCAATTGTGTGATATATTTTGATTTAGATTTTGTTACTAGTCTTTCTGACCTGTTAGATCTTCTGGTCCTCGGGTTTATTATTTCCTGTCCATACTTGTGCCTGACAATTTCTATGACTTCAGGTCCCCACTTGAATGTGTTCTGCAAAACTGTTTTATTGCTTTGTATGTCCTTGTTTAACTTCCAATAAACAGTTATTAACCTCAGATATTCCTGAGAGTGGCTCGGGGTTAATATTCAGTGCCAAAAGCGGTAAACCGGAGCCACACTCAGGATTACCTTATTAAATGCTACTGCATTTACTTACCTTGTCCCTGCGATCCCGCTGTCCCTGGATCACCCAGCCAGATCACCGCCCGATGCATAAAGGTTTCGGGCTCCATCCCCTGCGAGCGGTGCGATGCACGGGAGCGGAGCCAGCGGGAAATTCAAAAGTTAAAAACACAAACACATACACAATACATTGTAATATTTTGTTTGCTTTACCCTATCAAATCAGTACACCTCCGATTTGTCCCCAATGCTTTGCCTGCCTGTACCTGCAGTGTTCTTTGGGCCTGGAAAACTGAGAGCGTTCATGGCATCCAAAAGGCGTCCCTCTACGTCATCCAAAGCACTTTTGGAGCAGCTAGAGGACAGCGACAGCGAATTAGAATCGCTTGAAGAATGTAGCAATAGTGAGTCGTGGGGTTTTTCATCATCAGAGTCTGAAAGTGACGACATCGATGATCCTGCCCCCGAGCTTAGTGAGGTGTGCACTTGGTGCTCTATTGAATTCGGTACAGATCACGCAGCATCCCCAAGATTCCCATTTACTGGAGCAGCTGGTATGAAAGTGGACTTCGAGGATGACAATCCCCTGGCGTACCTTCAACTCTTCCTGACGGATTAAGTGATAGATAAAATTGTCACCAAAAAAAAACGGTACCAGGAGCAACAATCTGCTACTTCTCATCGGAGGTTTTTGAGAGGTAGAATGTATAAGGGGGGCACAATTTATTTGTGAGCGCCTTCATGGGGTTGCTTCCGCCTTTTCCCTGTTTATTTAATAAAGTGGCAGTGTTTTAATGTATTATAAATTTCAGTGACGCTGGCCCTTTAAATATTCCTGCTCACCTGTGTGCAGGTAGGAATGGGCCAATAGAATTCAGTGGAATGTGCTGGAAGCAGTGGGGCTGATTATATAAAGGGCCCACTGCCTCAGGTGTCCTGTTTCAGGTGAAAGGACCGGCGCTGGAAGAAGCTACGTTATCCCTGGCCATGGAAAATTTACTGAAACAGCTGATTGAAAAGCGGAGGCCTGCGGGGGTGAAGAATGGTTGAGGAAGTGCTTGAGTGAAGCCCTGGGGGTACCCCAGCAAGAACAGCAGCAAGAAGAGGCCGTCATGGCAGCACATCCCCCCCCACCACCAGCACCTAGCATCGCTAGGTGTGGTACCTAAGAAAGACCCAAATACATTTAAGATCATTCATCACTTATCCTATCTGAAATGTTCCTCCCTTAATGATGAGATAGATGAATCATTTGCTACTGTTTCCTATTCCTCATTCGAAGAAGCAATATTTAAAATTAAATCCTTTGGCCATGGGGCTTTAATGGCAAAGGCAGACATTAAGTCTGCATTTAGATTGCTGCCAGTTTCCCCTAGCGCTTACAGCTCCTTAGGGTTTTTCTTTGACAATTTTTTCTTTTATGACATGTGTTTGACAATGGGTTGTTCCCTGTCCTGCTCTTATTTTGAGAGATTTGCAAAATTTTTACACTGGGTTGTTAGTTTCGAATCGGGTTTTGATAATATTGTCCATTATCTCAACGTTTTTTTGTTTGTTGGGCCTGCAGATTCCCGCATTTGTTTTTATTCTTTGAGGCTTTTCTCCATGATTATGAGCTATTTTGGAGTTCCAATGGCAGAAGAAAAAACTATTTTCCCTCCACTTCTTTGCAATTTTTGGGGATTCACATTGATACGGTGTCGCCAGGGTTTAGTTTGCCCTTGGAGAAGATAGACAAGACAAAAGGTTTGATTTATGTTTTAATCAGGAAAAGCAAAGTCCTGTTGAAGGAACTACAGTCATTATTGGGGGTTTTAGCTTTTGCATGTCGCATTATGCCAGTTGGCAGAATTTTCTCTAGAAGGCTCTATTTAGCGACAGCAGGTTTAAAGTCCCCTTTTTCCCACATACGAACGAATAATAAACTTAGGTCAGACCTTTTGGTTTGGTCCCAATTTTTGGATTCATATAACGGGAGATCTTTTTTCCAAGAGGAATTCATCCAAGCAGCTGATTTCCAGTTGTCTACTGATGCAGCGGGTTCAAGAGGTTTTGCGGCAGTTTGGCACAGCCATTGGTGCTCCCTCTTGGGTACATAATAGGTTGACTAGGAATATAGTATTATTAGAGCTTTTCCCGGTCATCGTTGAGCTTGAAATATGGGGAGTATGTTTTAGCAATAAGCGTATTGCAATTCAATCGGATAACAAAGTTAACCCCCTATCATCTAGATCCCCTCCAGTTATTAAGCTGCTTTGCTATTTAGTATCTTTATGTTTACGTCTGAATATATGGGTAAAGGCAAGTTATGTGCCGGGAGCTAGTAATGCTATCACAGATGCTCTGTCTCGGTTCCATATGGATCGTTTCCGCAAATTACTTCCCGGGGCAGATCAGACTGGAACTGCATGTTCCGGAACATCTGTGGGCATTGATTTGAGCGCTATTGGCATGGTGGTTCAGAATTCTGTCAACTCAAAGACATGGGCTGAGTACTCAGCTGCATGGAGGAGATGGAGAATTTTCAATGAAACTCTGGGTTGCAACTTTGTTTTACCGTCAGAAAAAACAATTTTGGCGTTTCTAAGCAGTCTTTTTGAAGAGGATATCTCACATAGCCAGATATCTAAAATATTGGCGGGCATTTCCTTCTTTTTCAAAGCAATGAATTTACCAGCATGTAGTAGCTCTTTTCTAGTAAGGCAGGCTATTAAAGGTTATAGGCGATTACACTCAGTTTCGGGTGATCGTAGGTCCATCACATTTGAGATGCTAAAGAAGCTTACATTTATCATGACAGCAGTTTGCTATTCTAATTATGAAGCTATTCTTTTTAGAGCTTTGTTCTTGTTAGCACTACGGCTATCGGAATTAGTTCCAAGCAATAAGAGAGATAGTTCAGGGTTATTTTCCCATCAGGTATTAGTCTTGGATTCGTCTGTTAAAATACATATTGCCGAATCTAAAACCGACCAGTTGGGCAAGGGTACGTGGCTTACTTTATTCTCCTGTTCTGATCAGTCCATTTGTCCGGTTTTGATTCTCCAGCAATTTTTAACCCAGACCCCTGGGTTCGGGGCATTTTTTCATTCACAGCGATGGTGCTAACCAGATTTCAGTTCACGGCAGTATTTCAGAAATGTATTCATGGTCTGGTTTATTTTCGTTCCACGCCCCACTCTTTTCGGATTGGGGCTGCGACGGAAGGAGCAAGGTTGGGTCTTGAAGAATCCTTGATCAAAAGACTAGGTAGATGGGAATCTAAAAGGCATGGTATTTATGTACGCCTAACCTTTCTCTTTGAATTTTATAGGTCAGAAGCTTTATGTCTGGATATTAGGACATTCCTTCATTTTCTGGGTGCATAAGAGGGCGTCCCACCGTTGTTATACTGAGCATCTTAATTTCAACCCTGAAAATTACACGGTCTTGTGGAAAGGAGTGAAAGGTCTCCAATGGTCAAATTTATTTTATTATATTTCTCAGTTGTATTTAGTGTGGCCATCTCCTGATTTGTTGATCATCCACTTAGGTGGGAATGATGTGGGTCATATGAAGACCTTGGATCTAATGTATAGAGTCAAACATGACTTACATCAATTAAAGGTATTATCTCCACAACTATTATGTTTTCGGAAATAATACCCAGATTATTCTGGCTGTCACAGCCCGAGTTCAAAAATTTCGAAAAAATACGAAAGAGGGTGAATTACTCCATTGAGAAATTCATGCCTCTGGTAGGAGGGTTCTCCTTCCGTCATTTTAAGTTGGAGGATGGTTTGCCAGGTTTATATTGGAAAGATTTGGTTCATCTTTCCGATGTAGACTTAGACATTTTCAATGTAGGGCTGCAGAGCATGATAGAAATGGCTGGGGTTTTGAGGTAGCCCCGCCTGTGTGGGACTTTGTTATAAAGTTGATTTATAAAGTTATTTACTTAAGTCATTAAGACTAAGACATTTTGTGATTGATAAATACATTTGAATTTAATTTATAATATGGTTATGAAAATATTTCTTGTTTAAACCAATAAAAGTGCCGTGGCCAATTTATGCCAATATTAGTGTGGTGTTTTTTATTATTCAATGATTTAAATTGTGTTTGGAGTTGGGAAAAATGGTGTG
This sequence comes from Glandirana rugosa, assembly GCA_018402905.1. Taxonomy (NCBI): domain Eukaryota; kingdom Metazoa; phylum Chordata; class Amphibia; order Anura; family Ranidae; genus Glandirana; species Glandirana rugosa. The sequence continues at coordinate 1,608,112 of BLSH010046192.1, read as the reverse complement.
GGGTGCAATCCCATGTATAAGGGAGGCACAATTTATTTGTGAGCACCTTCATAGGGTTGCCTCCGCCTTTTCCCTGTTTATTTAATAAAGTGGCAGTGTTTTAATGTATTATAGATTTCAGTGACGCTGGTCCTTTAAATATTTCTGCTCACCTGTGTCCAGGTAGGAATGAGCCAATAGAATTCAGTGGAATGTGCTGGAAGCAGTGGGGCTCATTATATAAAGGGCCCACTGCCTCAGGTGACCTGTTTCAGGTGAAAGGACGGGCGCTGGAAGAAACTACCCACCCTCCCTCCCGTTGTGTGCACTTTATGTGGTACGTCACCTTTGCATCAAAGGGGGACTTTGTTATAAAGTTGATTTATAAAGTTATTTGCTTGAGTCATTAAGACTAAGAAATTTTGTGATTGATAAATAAGTTAGAATTGAATTTATAATATGGTTATGAAAATTATATTTCTTGTTTAAACCAATAAAAGTGCCGCGGCCAATTTATGCCAATATTAGAGTGTGGTGTTTTTTATTATTCAATGATTTAAATTGTGTTTGGAGTTGGGAAAAATGGTGCGGGGTGCAATCCCGTTTGGGAACCAGTCACCAAAGACGATATTTGGAAGTTTCTGGGCCTAATAATTCTTCAGGGAGTGGTGGGGAGACCCTTGCAAAAGTGGTATTGGACCACAAATGAATTGCTTGCCACTCCATTTTTTGGCACCGTCATGTCGGAATACAAATTTTCCTTGATTATGAAATTCTTGCTTTTTGAAAATAATGAGGAATTTGATGAAACGGCTCATTCTGCCCCGAAACTGAATGCCTATAAAGGAAGGCTCAGCTGGATACAATTCATTGCATCAAAGTGAGCACGGTTTGGCATAAAATTGTTTATGCCATGCGAATCAGCGACTGGCTACATTTGGAACTCCATCCTTTACACTGTAAAGGGGACAACATTTGACGTAAAATACAGTAATGATGAAATGGCAACATCTTCTTTTCTTTCCCTCATTCAGCCATTACTAAATTGGGACTATTGCATTACTACTGACAATTTTTACACTTCCCCTGAACTGTATGAGTTTCTGTTGCAGAATAAAACAGACGTCTATGGTACTGTTAGGGCTAACTGGCGTGACCTGCCACCAATGTTTGGAAAAAAGAAGCTCAAGACGGGAGAAATGGTTGCCTGGCCAAAAGGGAAAGTGATGGCACTGCGATGGCGTGACAAAAAAGACGTGTGCCTAATGAGTACCATGCATAACACCGCCACTGTTATGATACATATCAAAAGTGGAAAGGACATCATAAAGCCCCAGTTAGTGCTTGACTATAATAACACCATGGGAGGTGTCGACAGAGCTGATCAAGCAATGACATTTTATCCTGCAATGCGCAAGCAACAAAAAAAATGACAAAAAGATTTTCAGGCATCTTTTGGAACAATGTTTATGGAATGCCTACATTCTGCACAAAAAAAGTGACAAGCCTGTGGTTCATGTGGACTTTATTTGGAGAGTTGCAGAATGCATTTTTGGCAAACACCTTCAATGGCTGTCAACAGATCTGCACATCGTGCTGTAGGTGTTGTCAACCCCGAACGCCCGACTGGTCATCACTTTATGGACTATATACCACCAACCGCAAAAAAGTCAGCACCCACAAGGATGTGCGTGGTTTGTTGTTCAAAGAGGGATGACAAGGGAAAGAAAATCCTCAAGGAAACCAAATTCCATTGTCCTGGTTGTGACGTTGGACTTTGTGCCGTACCTTGTTTCAAAATCTATCATACACGGGATGTTTACTAAACTGTCTTATATTTCAGTGACTTAATAATATTGCACCCTTTTTTGGGTCAATGTTTTTGGTTTGATTATGTTATTGAATAAAATGTATTATTATTATTATTATTATCTTTTGTAATTATTTATAATTTATTATATTATAATTTATAATTTTGTGTTTCAAACTTTATCATACTCAGGATGTCTACTAGACTCTTGCTTGGACAGATTAAAGTGAGTTATTCCTAAGAATTTCAGGCCTACAATATAAAACTTAAAATTTTCATGCAAAACAATGTACCTCTTTTAGACACAAAAATCTGACACAATCATACCACCAGGGAGGTTAAATAAAAAAAAAAAAAAACAACAGTTCATATTTCTGATATGTGCCTGCTGTACCATGTACGTGTAACAAAAAATATCCTGTTCTCTTTGTATTGCTTCCTTTGTGTGAAATACCTGGTGTTACTGCCAGTCCCCCTGCTTTCCTATTAAAAACTGACCACACTAGGCAGGAGAGTGTGGCCAGTTCTCTAGCTGTGCTGCTTACTGTGCCCTCAGTCTGCTCTCCTCCAATGATCAGACCTGTACTGACACGCCCCTGCATAACCATTCGCTCGGAAGTTCGGTGTGTTACTGTTTCTCCTCCCCCAGCTCTCTTAGCTTTTTATGCAGCTGAGAACAGAGGGTATGTGATCACTTTTAAAAAATGTAATTTTTATAATTTATTTTATATCTATGCACAAATGTTTTGCCTTTCATTTATATTTTAAACTGAATGGGTTATTTTACATATATTTTAACAAACAGTGCTTTTTTTTGTTTATAAATCGTACTGTTTCTTTGTTATTTATTTTCTTAAAACCAAATCTTTTAGTTGTGCAAGTAGACAGACATAAAGCACATACAAATGTATGTGTCCTAAAAAATCAAATAAAGGGAAATTCATTGAAATATAATAATCAGATGTCAGGTGAGACTGAATAATAATAATACTAATAATAATAACAATAATAACAATTATAATAATAATATTAAATACAAAGTTGAAACAGAAGATTATCTTGACACATAAAATGTCTTAGCTATGCAAGGAGGCATACATAGGGCACATGCAAATGTATATATTTTTAAAAAATAAAATAAAATAAAAATAGTTGAAATGTAATCATCAGATGTCAAGGGAGACTGGAGGATAATTATAGTGCCAATATTACTAATCATAATAAATTCATTGAATAAAATATTTTTGTTTACAAGAATGGATGAGAAAATTATCTTGACGCATTCCATGGGTTTAAGAAAATGAGTCACGTTTAAGTTTATTTCAATCTATATATTGTTAATAACAGCTGAGATGTCTCAGGAACGGAAGACCAATTTACTAAATGTGATATGTAATGGGTTGTCCAATGCAGAGATTTTAGTCTAATTACATATCTAACATTGTTTATAGAGGGGTCATGTGTTAGCAAAGGATATATAAAGATGTTATTTAGTTTAATCAGATGTTCAGAGTACTGCTGTCCTAAAGATGTGGAGTTTGATAAAAGGCAGAATGGAGAGAAGACCTGGATTTAGAATGAAGGGGCTTTGTATATTTCTCATGTTCTTGCTAAAACCAGGTATGTCTTCAAATTACCATACTACAACAGACATTAGACACTAATAGCTTGTCAAAGCCGTTTAGTAAATCCTCTTTTTTATTTCATATTTTTTAATGAATTTGTAGCACATATATTATTGTTATTGTTTATAGAAATGCGCTATACTGAAGAATTTGTAGGTAAAGTTCATAGCCAACAGATACATAAAAACACATCAAGTCACTGTGGTTCAAAGTTTTTTTATTGATATTGTTTACAATACAATTAATTTCAGAGAAACTTAAAGTGGTTGTCAAGTCATAACAACCACTCTAAACTACAGGTAAGCCTACAATAAGGCTTACCTGTAGGTCCAGGAATTATCTCCTAAACCGTTTAGGAGATATCCCCTGTATCTGCATGTGCCGATGTCATCGGCACATGCGCACTGAAGAAACGGCACCTGGGGAAGCCCAGGGTGCCGTTTCTTCTGTATTCGTGCCGTAAATGACGGCTCCCATGCGCGTGCGCGGGAGTGACGTCAGCGCGGCTCTGCCAATCTCAGCACTGGAGCCCGCACTGTGATTGGACAGAGCCACAGACCCGGAAGAACAATGTGGCCCGTCACAGCTGTGAGCTGAGACCATACTAGCTCATTATGCCTTTGCTTTGCTGGGTTTTTTTTTTGTGGGGTGGGGGCAGCTTTACAACCACTTTAAAGTATAACTAAATGCAAAACTTTTTGTTTTTTAGTTTTGGATAGAGTGGAGAGGGATTAGAGCCCCTGTCAATTTTTATTGCTCTCTGTGCCCCCGTTAAGGAGATTCACCTTCTCTATTTGTTCTGTTTACCATTATCATTGAAAGTGAAAGTAAAAAGAAAACCTGAAATTTTGGATTGTCCCCAAAAAGTAATAGATGTGAAATCTTCCAATAGGGACACTAGTTCTGGTGGGCTGGGTGTCCCCAAGAAATTTAATTTGTAGAGACATCCTCTCACTTCCTGTTTGGCTATGGGGCAGGACGTGAAGGGAAATCTCTGCAATAGGACAGAGATGGCAAAAACAGGGGCTATAACCCTCCCTTACTCTATCAAAAATGAAAAGAAAAGTTTTGCCCATAGTTCTACTTTAAGTCACTGTGGTTCAAAGTTTTTTTATTGATATTGTTTGCAATACAATTAATTTCAGAGAAACTTAAAGTGGTTGTCAAGTTATAACAACCACTCTAAACTACAGGCAAGCCTACAATAAGGCTTACCTGTAGGTCCAGGAAATATCTCCTAAATTGTTTAGGAGATATCCCCTGTATCTGCATGTGCCGATGTCATCGGCACATGCGCACTGAAGAAACGGCACCTGGGGAAGCCCAGGGTGCCGTTTCTTCTGTATTCGTGCCGTAAATGACGGCTCCCATGCGCGTGCGCGGGAGTGACGTCAGCGCGGCTCTGCCAATCTCAGCACTGGAGCCCGCACTGTGATTGGACAGAGCCACAGACCCGGAAGAACAATGTGGCCCGTCACAGCTGTGAGCTGAGACCATACTAGCTCATTATGCCTTTGCTTTGCTGGGTTTTTTTTTTTGTGGGGTGGGGGCAGCTTTACAACCACTTTAAAGTATAACTAAATGCAAAACTTTTTGATTTTTAGTTTTGGATAGAGTGGAGAGGGATTAGAGCCCCTGTCAATTTTTATTGCTCTCTGTGCCCCCGTTAAGGAGATTCACCTTCTCTATTTGTTCTGTTTACCATTATCATTGAAAGTGAAAGTAAAAAGAAAACCTGAAATTTTGGATTGTCCCCAAAAAGTAATAGATGTGAAATCTTCCAATAGGGACACTAGTTCTGGTGGGCTGGGTGTCCCCAAGAAATTTAATTTGTAGAGACATCCTCTCACTTCCTGTTTGGCTATGGGGCAGGACGTGAAGGGAAATCTCTGCAATAGGACAGAGATGGCAAAAACAGGGGCTATAACCCTCCCTTACTCTATCAAAAATGAAAAGAAAAGTTTTGCCCATAGTTCTACTTTAAGCTCCAAAAACCAAGGAGTAGTTAACATGTGAGTAAGGCTTATAGTTCTAAAGGAATGCTTGGCTATTTTGTAGGAGAACAGTGTATAAGAATCAAGGATTATGAGGGTTATGAAATAATTTAAACATGTTAATTGATAAAGTCTTTATTTTTTCATTTACTTATTGCTAGCTGACTCTCTTTTAGGCTATGGCAATGAAAAGATGTTTAGATGTGGCTACAAATTGTCAGCATTGTTGAGCATGCTGATGGTCTATGTTTTATTAGAAATTTTTCATAAAAGCAGTGTTGAGGAATTTGTGTAAAAAGATTTATTTAGTACCAGGGTTATTAGGGCTAAACATTGGCACATCCACCTCTGTATATGTTGCATATTTTTTCACTCTAAATCTCTACTCTTGAACATATTAGAGAGACCAATTTGGCCAAAAACTATTATTTAAGTCTTGCTTGGTTGCTGCCAAAGTAAATCACACACTAGCTTCTTACATTTCTGTTGGACTCCAGTGGTAAGATACATTAGGGGTTATTTACTAAAACTGGAGAGTGCAAAATCTGGTGCATAGAAACCAGCTTTCAGGTTTTAGTGCCAAAGCTTGATTGAACAAGAAGTTGATTGGCTACCATGTACAGCTGCACCAGATTTAGTAAATCTACCCCATTGTTCCCAGTTTCCTGCAAATATGCAACACAAAGTTTGAATCCTCATAGTTTAGAAGGCAAGACTGCTACTTAAAATTTACTTTATTGTTAACTTTTTCCAAAAGGTTAAAAAAACTACTAGCCAGAAATACAGTGTCAGACTTCTGCAAAAATATTATGCAGAATAAGCAAATTATTGAGTTGTCCAGTGGAGGACACCTTCATTGTTGTAGAAGAGCCAGCAAAAGCTATTGCAGTAAATCCTGCCCACTGGAGTAAAAAACGACTTTAAAAATAGGATTTGTATTTGAATATGCTTATGATGAATAATATCCAGGAATCAGAAAAGCATTATCATAAATGTAATCACAATTACCTCCACCCACCAACTTGCTCACTGCCCAGGAGATTGCTCATCACAAAATAAGATTGATACAATTCGTCTCGAAATCTCCTCTCTACAGATTTCTCACCCCCTCATACTTTTTGTCCTCCTGCACAATCAATACTCTCATTTAACCCAGCTACTATAGAGGAAGTATAC
>BLSH010046192.1:1495906-1534681 GCA_018402905.1 Glandirana rugosa | reverse complement strand
ATAATATCTATGTTGTACCAACTCTCTGTTCTTCATGCGTATTACTGGTTGCCACGTGATCTCCTTCCGACACTTCCCCTCCCTATTGTACGTACTACTCCACTCCCCCCCTCTCTTTCCCTCTCTCCCTCCTTATTCTTTTCCATCTTTTACTTAATAAATACAGTCGACTCTGTGACCGACCTGTTCTCCTCCAAACCAGATAATGTATAAAGATAAGGTTGTCAAATTGCGAGTTTTTCTAATAACCAATATTGATCTAGTTCCATGCTAATCTCCCCCATTAGCTTTTCTCCCCCTGTGATAGGTAGGGACATTTCTCTGGTCTGTGAGTTATAGTACATTGCTACGTGACTGCATTATTACTAGACCTGCTGGTCTCTATTGTTAAACCGTTATTCTTATATTTTGTTTTTTCTTCAATAAAATTTTTTGAACCACATCTTTTCTTTATACGCTTTCTGACATCTTATTATTTTCCATGTTTTACATACCATAAGATATGATATGCACTAATCCCCATTGGTGAGACATGCAAGTGTGAGGCCCTTTATGTATAGTCATTAATGACACTACCATCCATTGTGCTTTTTTCTGCATAGCACTGCAGAGAGATTCCATGATTGGAAGAATGGCCTGTCACATGACTTTGGTGGGTCATGTGACTAAGCTTTTTTAAACTTACACATTTTTTTTTTTTTGACTTACACATTTTTAAAGCACACTGCTGTACATTTTAAATATGTAGTATTATTTTTTTTAAGCAGTATGGCCGCAGTAAAGACATGCTACAACATTATATACTGTATGGACCTTTTAAAGAATATAGTACATTTTCAGTCACGTTGAATACCCAACCATGAACACAATTTAAATAAAAGAAAAAAAAGGATGTTTGCATGCAACAGATTAAAGAGAACACAGGAACCCTTTATTTACTAAGCATTCTTTGGCTAAATAAAAAGTCTCTACCACTTTACAATAGGAACCCATCTGTATGAGTTAGCAGATACACCTCTATTTACAGAACAGTGAATAGGAAATGTAAAAAACATTTACTGTATCTTTCTGGTGCAGTAAATGCTTGGGAATGTCATATTTACTGACTAATAAATGTGCTTTCAAGTGTGCACTGGTATATTCACAAGATAGCAACTAGTAACAACATTTATTTTGATACCACTGCAGCCTCAACAACTACAGAAGCCCCAACTACCACTGCAGCCCCAACAACTACAGAAGCACCAACTACCGCTGCAGCCCCAACAACTACAGAAGCACCAACTACCACTGCAGCCCCAACAACTACAGAAGCACCAACTACCACTGCAGCCCCAACAACTACAGAAGCACCAACTAACACTGCAGCCCCAACAACTACAGAAGCACCAACTACCACTGCAGCCTCAACAACTACAGAAGCACCCACTAACACTGCAGCCCCAACAACTACAGAAGCACCAACTACCACTGCAGCCCCAACAACTACAGAAGCACCCACTAACACTGCAGCCCCAACAACTACAGAAGCACCAACTACCACTGCAGCCACAACACCTACAGAAGCACCAACTACCACTGCAGCCCCAACAACTACAGCAGCACCAACTACCACTTCAGCCCCAACAACTACAGAAGCACCCACTACCACTGCAGCCCCAACAACTACAGAAGCGTCAACTACCACTGCAGCCCCAACAACTACAGAAGCACCAACTACCACTGCAGCCCCAACAACTACAGAAGCACCAACTAACACTGCAGCCCCAACAACTACAGAAGCACCAACTACCACTGCATCCCCAACAACTACAGAAGCACCAACTACCACTGCAGCCCCAACAACTACAGAAGCACCAACTACCACTGCAGCCCCAAAAACTACAGAAGCACCAACTACCACTGCAGCCCCAACAACTACAGAAGCACCCACTACCACTGCAGCCCCAACAAATACAGAAGCAGCCACTACCACTGCAGCCCCAACAACTACAGAAGCACCAACTACAACTGCAGCCACAACAACTACAGAAGCAACAACTACCACTGCAGCCCCAACAACTACAGCAGCACCCACTACCACTGCAGCCCCAACAACTACAGAAGCACCCACTACCACTGCAGCCCCAACAACTACAGAAGCACCAACTACCACTGCAGCCCCAACAACTACAGAAGCACCAAATACCACTGCAGCCCCAACAACTACAGAAGCACCAACTACCACTGCAGCCCCAACAACTACAGAAGCACCAACTACCACTGCAGCCCCAACAACTACAGAAGCACCCACTACCACTGCAGCCCCAACAACTACAGAAGCACCCACTACCACTGCAGCCCCAACAACTACAGCAGCACCAACTACCACTGCAGCCCCAACAACTACAGAAGCACCAACTACCACTGCAGCCCCAACAACTACAGAAACACCAACTACCACTGCAGCCCCAACAACTACAGAAGCACCCACTACCACTGCAGCCCCAACAACTACAGAAGCACCAACTACCACTGCAGCCACAACAAATACAGAAGCACCAACTACCACTGCAGCCCCAACAACTACAGCAGCACCAACTACCACTGCAGCCCCAACAACTACAGAAGCACCAACTACCACTGCAGCCCCAACAACTACAGAAGCACCCACTACCACTGCAGCCCCAACAACTACAGAAGCACCAACTACCACTGCAGCCACAACACATACAGAAGCACCAACTACCACTGCAGCCCCAACAACTACAGAAGCACCAACTACCACTGCAGCCCCAACAACTACAGAAGCACCAACTACCACTGCAGCCACAACAACTACAGAAGCACCAACTACCACTGCAGCCCCAACAACTACAGAAGCACCCACTACCACTGCAGCCCCAACAACTACAGAAGCACCCACTACCACTGCAGCCCCAACAACTACAGCAGCACCAACTACCACTGCAGCCCCAACAACTACAGAAGCACCAACTACCACTGCAGCCCCAACAACTACAGAAACACCAACTACCACTGCAGCCCCAACAACTACAGAAGCACCCACTACCACTGCAGCCCCAACAACTACAGAAGCACCAACTACCACTGCAGCCACAACAAATACAGAAGCACCAACTACCACTGCAGCCCCAACAACTACAGCAGCACCAACTACCACTGCAGCCCCAACAACTACAGAAGCACCAACTACCACTGCAGCCCCAACAACTACAGAAGCACCCACTACCACTGCAGCCCCAACAACTACAGAAGCACCAACTACCACTGCAGCCACAACACATACAGAAGCACCAACTACCACTGCAGCCCCAACAACTACAGAAGCACCAACTACCACTGCAGCCCCAACAACTACAGAAGCACCAACTACCACTGCAGCCACAACAAATACAGCAGCACCAACTACCACTGCAGCCCCAACAACTACAGAAGCACCTACTACCACTGCAGTACCAACAACTACAGAAGCACCAACTACCACTGCAGCCCCAACAACTACAGAAGCACCAACTACCACTGCAGCCACAACAAATACAGCAGCACCAACTACCACTGCAGCCCCAACAACTACAGAAGCACCCACTACCACTGCAGCCCCAACAACTACAGAAGTGCCAACTACCACTGCAGCCCCAACAACTACAGAAGCACCAACTACCACTGCAGCCCCAACAACTAGAGAAGCACCAACTACCACTGCAGCCCCAACAACTACAGAAGCACTCACTACCACTGCAGCCCCAACAACTACAGAAGCACCAACTAACACTGCAGCCCCAACAACTACAGAAGCACAAACTACCACTGCAGCCCCAACAACTACAGAAGCACCAACTACCACTACAGCCCCAACAACTACAGAAGCCCCAACTACCACTGCAGCCCCAACAACTACAGAAGCACCAACTACCACTGCAGCCCCAACAACTACAGAAGCACCCACTACCACTGCAGCCCCAACAACTACAGAAGCACCTACTACCACTGCAGCCCCAACAACTACAGAAGCACCAACTACCACTGCAGCCACAACAACTACAGAAGCACCAACTACCACTGCAGCCCCAACAACTACAGCAGCACCAACTACCACTGCAGCCCCAACAACTACAGAAGCACCCACTACCACTGCAGCCCCAACAACTACAGAAGCACCAACTACCACTGCAGCCCCAACAACTACAGAAGCACCAACTACCACTGCGGCCCCAACGACTACAGAAGCACCAACTACCACTGCAGCCCCAACAACTACAGAAGGACCAACTACCACTGCAGCCCCAACAACTACAGAAGCACCCACTACCACTGCAGCCCTAACAACTACAGAAGCACCAACTACCACTGCAGCCCCAACAACTACAGAAGCACCAACTACCACTGCAGCCCCAACAACTAGAGAAGCACCAACTACCACTGCAGCCCCAACAACTACAGAAGCACTCACTACCACTGCAGCCCCAACAACTACAGAAGCACCAACTAACACTGCAGCCCCAACAACTACAGAAGCACAAACTACCACTGCAGCCCCAACAACTACAGAAGCACCAACTACCACTGCAGCCACAACACATACAGAAGCACCAACTACCACTGCAGCCCCAACAACTACAGAAACACCAACTACCACTGCAGCCCCAACAACTACAGAAGCACCCACTACCACTGCAGCCCCAACAACTACAGAAGCACCAACTACCACTGCAGCCACAACAAATACAGAAGCACCAACTACCACTGCAGCCCCAACAACTACAGAAGCACCAACTACCACTGCAGCCCCAACAACTACAGAAGCACCAACTACCACTGCAGCCCCAACAACTACAGCAACCCCAACTACCACTGCAGCCCCAACAACTACAGAAGCACCCACTACCACTGCAGCCCCAACAACTACAGAAGCACCAACTACCACTGCAGCCCCAACAACTACAGAAGCACCAACTACCACTGCAGCCACAACAAATACAGAAGCACCAACTACCACTGCAGCCCCAACAACTACAGAAGCACCAACTACCACTGCAGCCCCAACAACTACAGAAGCACCAACTACCACTGCAGCCACAACAAATACAGAAGCACCAACTACCACTGCAGCCCCAACAACTACAGAAGCACCCACTACCACTGCAGCCCCAACAACTACAGAAGCACCTACTACCACTGCAGTACCAACAACTACAGAAGCACCAACTACCACTGCAGCCCCAACAACTACAGAAGCACCCACTACCACTGCAGCCCCAACAACTACAGAAGCACCCACTACCACTGCAGCCCCAACAACTACAGAAGCGCCAACTACCACTGCAGCCCCAACAACTACAGAAGCACCAACTACCACTGCAGCCCCAACAACTAGAGAAGCACCAACTACCACTGCAGCCCCAACAACTACAGAAGCACTCACTACCACTGCAGCCCCAACAACTACAGAAGCACCAACTACCACTGCAGCCCCAACAACTACAGAAGCACAAACTACCACTGCAGCCCCAACAACTACAGAAGCACCAACTACCACTGCAGCCCCAACAACTACAGAAGCCCCAACTACCACTGCAGCCCCAACAACTACAGAAGCACCAACTACCACTGCAGCCCCAACAACTACAGAAGCACCACCTACCACTGCAGCCCCAACAACTACAGAAGCACCCACTACCACTGCAGCCCCAACAACTACAGAAGCACCAACTACCACTGCAGCCCCAACAACTACAGAAGCACCAACTACCACTGCAGCCCCAACAACTACAGCAACCCCAACTACCACTGCAGCCCCAACAACTACAGAAGCACCCACAACCACTGCAGCCCCAACAACTACAGAAGCACCAACTACCACTGCAGCCCCAACAACTACAGAAGCACCAACTACCACTGCGGCCCCAACGACTACAGAAGCACCAACTACCACTGCAGCCCCAACAACTACAGAAGGACCAACTACCACTGCAGCCCCAACAACTACAGAAGCACCCACTACCACTGCAGCCCCAACAACTACAGAAGCACCAACTACCACTGCAGCCCCAACAACTACAGAAGCACCAACTACCACTGCAGCCCCAACAACTACAGAAGCACCCACTACCACTGCAGCCCCAACAACTACAGAAGGATCAACTACCACTGCAGCCCCAACAACTACAGAAGCACTCACTACCACTGCAGCCCTAACAACTACAGAAGCACCAACTACCACTGCAGCCCCAACAACTACAGAAGCACCAACTACCACTGCAGCCCCAACAACTACAGCAGCACCAACTACTACTGCAGCCCCAACACTTACAGCAGCACCAGCTACCACTGCAGCCCCAACAACTACAGAAGCACCAACTACCACTGCAGCCCCAACAACTACAGCAGCACCCACTACTACTGCAGCTCCAACAACTACAGAAGAACCCACTACCACTGCAGCCCCAACAAATACAGCAGCACCAACTACTACTACAGCCCCAACAACTACAGCAGCACCCTCTACTACTGCAGCCCCAACAACTACAGCAGCACCCACTACTACTGCAGCTCCAACAACTACAGCAGCACCCACTACCACTGCAGCTCCAACAACTACAGAAGCACCAACTACCACTGCAGCCCCAACAACTACAGCAGCACCCACTACTACTGCAGCCCCAACAACTACAGCAGCACCCACTACAACCGCAGCCTCAACAACTACAGCAGCACCAACTACCACTGCAGCCCCAACAACTACATCAGCACCCACTACTACTGCAGCCTCAAAAAACTACAGCAGTACCAACTACCACTGCAGCTCCAACAACTACAGCAGCACCAACTACCACTGCAGCCCCAACAACTACAGCAGCACCCACTACTACTGCAGCCCAAACAACTACAGCAGCACCAACTACCACTGCAGTTCCAACAACCACAGCAGCACCAACTACCACTGCAGCCCCAACAACTACAGCAGCACCAACTTCCACTGCAGCCCCAACAACTACAGCAGCACCCACTACTACTGCAGCCCAAACAACTACAGCAACACCAACTACCACTGCAGTTCCAACAACTACAGCAGCACCAACTACCACTGCAGTCCCAACAACTACAGAAACACCAACTACTACTGCAGCCCCAACAACTACAGCAGAATCAACTACCACTGCAGCCCCAACAACTACATCAGCACCCACTACTACTGCAGCCTCAACAACTACAGCAGCACCAACTACCACTGCAGCCCCAACAACTACAGCAGCACCAACTACTACTGCAGTCCCAACAACTACAGAAACACCAACTACAACTGCAGCCCCAACAACTACAGCAGAATCAACTACCACTGCAGCCCCAACAATTACATCAGCACCAACTACTTCTATAGCACCAACTACTACTGCAGCCCCCACAACTACAGCAGCATCAACTTCTACAGCAGCCCCAACTACTAATGCAGCGCCAACAACTACAGCAGCTCCAACTACCACTGCAGCCCCAATAACTACAGCAATACCAACTACTACGGCAGCCCCAACAACTACATCAACACCAACTACTACTGCAGCCCCAACAACTACAGCAGCCCCACCAACTACTACAGCAGTCCCAACAACTACTGCAGCAGCAACTACCACTGCAGCCCCAACAACTACAGCAGCACCAACTACCACTGCGCCCCCAACAACTACAGCAGCACCAACTACTACTGCAGCCCCAACAACTACAGCAGCACCAACTACTACTGCAGCCCCAACAACTACAGCAGAACCAACTACCACTGCAGCCCTAACAACTACATCAGCACCAACTACTTCTACAGCCCCAACAGCTACAGCAGCACCAATTACTAATGCAGCCCCAACAACTACAGCAGCTCCAACTACCACTGCAGCCCCAACAACTACAGCAGTACCAACTATTACTGCAGCCCCAACAACTACAGCAGCACCAACTACTAATGCAGCCCCAACAACTACAGCAGCCCCACCAACTACTACAGCAGTCCCAACAACTACAGCAGCACCAACTACCACTGCAGCCCCAACAACTACAGCAGCACCCACTACCACTGCAGCCCCAACAATTACAGCAGCACAAACTACTACTTCAGCCTCAACAACTACAGCAGCACCAACTACCACTGCAGCCCTAACAACTACAAAAGCACCAACTACCACTGCAGCCCCAACAACTACAGCAGCACCCACTACTACTGCAGGCTCAACAACTACAGCAGCACCAACTACTATTGCAGCCCCAAAAACTACAGCAGCACCAACTACTACTGCAAACCCAACAACTACAGCAGCATCAACTACTACGGCAGCACCAACTACTAATGCAGCTCCAACAACTACAGCAGCTCCAACTACTACAGAAACTCTAACTACTATATTGGTGCGCACAACAACTGCAGCCCTAACTACTACAGTAGCACCCACTACTGCTGCAGTCCTAACTACTACAGTAGCACCAACTACTACAGTTGCCCTAACAACTACAGCAGCATCAACTACCACTGCAGCCCCAACAACTACAGCTACACCAACTACAACTGGAGCTCCAACTACTACAATAGCACCCACTAGTACTGCAGCTCCAACTACTACAGCAGCATCAACTACCACAGCAGCCCTAACTACTACAGTAGTACCAACTACCACTGAAGTCCCAACTACTACTGGAGCACTCACTACCACAGTTCCCCTAACTACCACAACAGCACCTACCACCACTGCAGTCTTAACTACTACACCAGAATCAACTACCACTGCAGCTCAAACTACCACAGCAGCACCCACTACCACTGCAACCCCAACAACTACAGCTGCACCAACTACAACTGAGACTCCAACTACTACAGTAGCACCCACTAGTACTTCATCCCCAACTACTACAGCAGCACCAACTACCACAGCAGCTCCAACAATTACATCTGTGGCACCAACTACAGTAGCACCCACTACTACTGCAGTCCCAACAACTACAGCAGCACCAACTACCACAGCAGCCCCAACTACAGCCAAACCAAGTACTACTACAGTTCCAACAACTTCAGCAGAACTAACTACATTTATGGCTTTAATATCTACAGCAGCACCCACTACCACTGCAGTCCCAACTTCCACAGCAGCATTAACTACCACTGCAGCCCTAACTACTACAGCAGAATCAACTACCACTGTACTCCCAACAACTACCACAGAAACAACTGCAGCTCCAACTTTCACAACAGTACCAACTACTACTGCACTCCCAACTACCACTGCAGTCCTACCATCAGCAGCTGCAACATCCACAGCAGTACCATCTACTGCTGCAGTCCAAACAACTAAGGCAACACCAACTACCACAACATCCCTAATGTCTACAGCAGCACCAACATCTACAGCAGTATCAACCACCACAAAAGCCCTAATTACTACAGCGGCATCCACAGCAACCGCAGCCCCAACAGCTACTGCAGCACCGACTACCACAGCAGCTTTAACAACTGTGGTCTCAAGTACAAATACAGCTTTCCCAGCTTCTATATCACCTACTACTACTATAGCAAGATCAACAATTGTAGCATCAACTATTACTACAGCACCAACTATTACAGCTGCCCCAACTACAACTGCCGCAGGTATTAACCCACATCTTTTTCTCCTCTAAATGCTAATGGGTGTGGTCAAAACTAAATAGTGGGCGTGGCGTACGTGAGCGTGGCTTGGGGGTGTGGCTCACGTCAGAGATGAACGTGGGATGGAGGAAGGAAGAAAAAAAAAAAAGAGATAGGGAAGGAAAGAGAAGAGAAGGAAGGAAAGAAGTCGGGATGGAGGGACAGCAGGTCCAGATCCTACACCACAATACAATATGTGTATTCCAGAAAGTTTAACAATCAGCAGATAAAGATACTCCATACACCTGGTGTTGGCACTTTAATCATCCCGGCACCATGGTTGTTATGGTGTCAGGATGATTGAAGTGCATTATTTCTATTATTACATTGTAATATAAAATTAAATAGTTCATCTCACCATAATGCAGAATCAGTGGGAGCCCTGAGTGTGTCACTGCTACCAGATGTCATCAGGTGTCCCCCAGCGGAGTCCCTCCTTACACAGGTGTCTCACAGTATGCAGCCAGACTGAGCCAGTGTCACAGTATGCAGCCAGTAAAGAGCCAGTGTCACAGTATGCAGCCAGTATAGAGCCATTGTCACAGTATGCAGCCAGTACAGAGCCAATGTCACAGTATGCATCCAGTATAGAGCCAGTGTCACAGTATGCAGCCAGTATGAAGCCAGAGTCACAGTATGTAGCCAGTATAGAGCCAGTGTCACAGTATGCAGCCAGCACAGAGCCAGTGTCACAGTATGCAGCCAATATAGAGCCAGTGTCACAGTATGCAGCCAGTACAGAGCCAGTGTCACAGTATGCAGCCAGTATAGAGCCAGTGTCACAGTATGCAGCCAGTATAGAGCCAATGTCACAGTATGCAGCCAGTACAGAGCCAGTGTCACAGTACGCAGCCAGTATAGAGCCAGTGTCACAGTATGCAGCCAGTACAGATCACATCCTACCCCCCCCCACCGTGGGAGTCCCTTGTCTCCTAGTGCCTGATCCTGCCAGGTGACCCCCCTGATCACACACATACTGCCCTCCCCGAATGGCTGCTAGCCTCTCCTCTGCCACACATCTCACCTCACTAGTACACTGCCATACTCCCAGCAATGGGTGGAGTACGGGCATACTGTAGCTTTATTCATATCACAAGTCTACAAGGAAGAGCAGTGATGCCATCTCTGTTCACCCGCCCCACTCGTTCTCCTTCTCCTGCAATCTGCAGGGCACTCACAGAGCCGCCCACCCGCGGCTCTATCAGGCTGCTCGCCGACGACTCTGCCAGGTCGCCCGCTCGCGGCTCTGTCAAGTCGCCCTGCAGGGCGGGTGGCTTGACACCACCATTAGGGGCCCCTCCTGAGGCTCGAGGCTGAGGGCGTGACATTCGGGGCTGTAGCCCTGATAGCCATGCCTTAGTGATGCCCCTGGTCCTGTACATGGCTAGGCTCCCAAAAAGTCTCACACATGGGGTATCCCTGTACTCAGGAGAAGCAGCAGAATGAATTCTGGGTTGTAATTCCACATATACCCATGGCATGTGTGAGCAATATATAATTTCAGTGACAACTTTGTGTATTTTTTTGTCATTTTTAATCATTTATGACAAAAATATTCAATTGGCTCAACATAGTAAGTAAATTTCTTGGGGTGTCTACTTTCCAAAAAGGGGCCATTTGGGAGGGGGGGTGTTATGCCCTTCCATTATAGCACCTCAGGAAATGAGATAGGCAGTCATAAAATAAAAACTGCGTAAACTCCAGAAAATGTTCCCTAGTTTGTAAACGCTATAAGTTTTGTGCAAACCAATAAATATACGCTTATTGACTTTTTTTCCCCCAGAGAGATGTGGCTGAATGCATTTTGGCCAAAATTTATGACTAAAATTGAGTTTATTGTATTTTTTATACCAGTAAAAGTAGAAAATATTTTTTTTCAAAATTTTTGGTCTCTTTGGTTTATATTGCAAAAGAATAAACGCAGAGGTGATCAAATACCACCAAAAGAAAGCTCTATTTGTGGGGAAAAAAAGTACACAAATTTTGTTTGGGTACAATGTTGCATGACCGCGCAATTACCAGTTAAAGCAGAACAGTACTAAATTGTAAAAAGTGCTCTGGTCATTAAGGGGGTAAATCCTTTCCGGGGCTGAAGTGGTTAAATACTACTGCACTTAACAGGCAATTGAAATCTTGCTTTTATTATTGTTATGCTGTAAGGCTGACTATTTTTTTGAATCACTGCATATAATTATATGAAGCTGCCCTGTGCCAGCAGCACACTGGGGACTCTGACCCCGGCTCTCACACAGAGTGTAACAGTTTAGGTCACCATTTTAATAAGATTTTGTTCTTAACCCCCTTGTTAAATTACATACTGTATGTACCCTGACATGTTTGCTCACTGCATATGCTCAAGAACTGTTAGTTCCATTTATTGCTTCTCAGCACAAAAACAACACGCCATGGTCCTAACTCACTATCCAATAATAAAAGATTACTGATGGCTCAGGCACTAAAGTTTCAATGAAAGCTGCAAAACGTGTCTGTTTCGTTCTAACCATTTAATTAAGTGGTTACTCATTAGTTGGTGTTAGAACAACAGCTCATAATGTCCCTTTAAGGACTCAGAAGAGATATAACAGAAAAAGACAAAAGTGTAATTATTCACTATGATCCTCTGTGTTTAAAGAATAGGGGTCTTCTGATAAAATTATAAAGTCCATATACTATCTCACATCCGTAGCACCGTCCTAGTGTAGGATGCTAAGCAAATGTAGTGTAGCACCCTCTCGTGCTAGAAGTAGAATTTGTTTTTATTTATTTTTTTTAGCACAGGTAAATTTATGTAGACTTGGCTGGTAGCCAAGCCTGTCGGTTTTGTTTCCTGGGTTGGGCAGAAATCCAGGGAGAGCTGGATGACTCACAGGTAGCATTACTGAGACCACCCCCCTCTTTATAGAATGCCCTAGAACTTTCTGGAAAGGAGGAGGAGAGGTAAGGTGGAGCTGCCTGGCATATTCTGTGGGCCCTGACCAATCCCCAACTTGGGTTGGCAGGGGGCAGGCCCCCTCAAATACTCAGGGTCAGCCCAGCTGGGGAGGAGTTGTTCAGGTGAAAACTGGAGATGGAGGCTGTCGTGGCCTTTGAGGAAGCTCACCAGTCTAGGGGGGGGTTACCTTGGGCCTGAGCTTAGGTGTGAACAGGACCCTCTTAAGACACACGGAGGTGTCCTGGAGGACTGGTGAGTGACACACAGTCCTGAGGAGTGGGAGGCACGCCTGAGAGGACTGGGAACAAGCAGTATGGGATGGGTGCAGAGCCCCAAAGAAGAAAAAGAGGCAGCTGCAGCAACAAGGGCTGACAGGGCCTGAAAAGGTGGTACTGAGATCAGTAGCCACGTGGGACAGCTAACAATAGGGCTACCATGTAACATATGAAATATTGCTGCATTCCTTGGTACCTTTATTGAAGCATTAAAATTACATCACAGGTATGACAGGAACAAGAAAGGCAATGTGTTTCACACTAAAGTCAGCGCTTACTCAAACCTGGTTTGAATAAGCGCTGATTTTAGCATGAAACGCATTACCTTGCATGTTACTGAGTCCCACAGACAAGCTGTGCAGCATCCTGGGTTCCAGTTCAAAACATGTGAGAGTCAGTTACTCACCTAGAGTGGCATTTCTTTGACTAGGACTACCACTACACCATAGGGGGCTGAGGTCCCTGCCTGCAAAGGGCATTTGCTTTGGGCCTGGCTGAGCCAGTTTTAGGCCTGCAATTCAGTGCTAGCTGGTCCTGGGAGTTATACTTCTGCTGGAGGTAGAAGAGGATAAGTGTTTATATATATAAAAACAGCAAAAAACAAGTACAAGGACTATTTCTTGACTGCTGTATGCCTGGAAATTCGTTTTCCTGGTTGTGCAGGGTGAGAGAAGGACCACAATCACCAGCAGCCCCTACTGGGTACCACTACAGTAGTTTTAGCTTGTTCAAGTAAGCAGTAATTGTTTGACCTGGTCTGTTCAAGGTTTTACAGGCTGGGAGTTTGATTGCTTCCCTCTACCTCTGGAAGAAGCTTTGAAAGCTTAGGGTAAAGATTCAAAACAACCATTCTGAACATTTATCAAGTTCCAGCCAATCCCTGGAGAGAAGTGTCCATAAGGGGGCTGGAATGGTGATACATATTTTGAGATACTGGAGAACACGGTCCCTTCTCTTCAAGAGGGTTCCAGAGCCAGAGGGGCTACTGCCCTCAGGCTGCCCATGTACTATACAGATGTTCCTGAGGCCTCCGTGGTGTCAACGCTGAGGACCTGGATGGACTTTGCTTGGAGCTGTTTGCAGAACCTCACCACATGGGATCGAGTCTGTAAAGGTGTTGTGTCACTCACTGGACCATATCCAGAGGAAACTAGAAGGTGGTAGCTGTCCTCAGGACTTGTGAGTAAAGACCCTGAACTGCTCTCTGTGACTATGTAGTGTTCTAGAATCTGTGCTGGGTACCGTCAGTTGTACATCAGCGCAAAGTAACCAGATGCCAACAAGATTTTCCCCATGGTCGTCACCTGTGAGGCTATAGAATGTTCAACACTCACTATTTTGGAGTATCCAATGCCCTAGCTCCCTTCTCCTGTTAAAGTTCCTCCAGCAATAAACTACAAAAAAAGACAACTCCTATACTGATTCATTAGAGCTAGAGTGTTTGGACTGGTGCTTGGGTGGCTGCTAGATCCAGCTATTACCAGCAGCCCCTATGGGGGTAGTATTACACTCACTAGGTGGGCAAATATGAGTTCATAATAATAACAAGGATTTCAAATTCTCTAGCGTTAAATACCATTTTTTTATTTTTATGATTACTCGATATACAAATCTGCCTTGAAAAGGAGTGAAGTGAACAATACATTAAAAGTATTTAATTTTTCTTTAACATACCTTCTTCATCATAAAAATAGCCCTGAAATGCCCACTTCATCTGTACTGTGCCAATCATAAGGCATTCCCCATCCTGCAGCCACACGTATACAAGATGCATATATATGTCCTGTTGTAGGGTGGCAAATGTCACTGCCGCTTATGATTGACCCAGTACAGTGACTGCTGGGATCTGGTGGGATCACTCTCACTTATCAAGAAATTCTTGAGATACTTCAGACCATTTCCATATCATAGAGAGACAATACCAAACTGTCTTCAGTTTATATAATTGGCAGGATTGCACCAAAACATAATTCTATTTATGGTTCAGCTACAGGAGCCGGTGCAGCTGCAGGATCTGGTGGAGGAGGACTTACATACTACAGGCCGCTTTTCATTGCTTCAGGTAGTGCTGTAGGGGCAATTCTACTTGTACTGAGTATATTTGGGGTAAGTTGCAACCTAATTATACATTCATTATTTATTTGGTATACAATATATAGAGTGCTATAATCCTATCCCTGCCTTCTTTCTCTCTTTCTCTCTCTACCACACTATGGTTCTGTCTGTCGATTTAATGTGAGGCAGATTGAATGTAAATAATGCCACTGCTGCTGTAATGTCTCATAGTTCTCTGGAGATTCTGTAGTAAATATAAAAGTTTTTTTGTGTAAAACAAAAATTGTGAATTTATTCTTAAAAAAGAACAGATTTGAAATAAATTAATTAATAAAAGACTTGGAAGCAAATCATTATAGTATCTCCTAGACATGGGAAATTAAAATGAATTGATGGCTCTAGATATTTAGATTTTTCAAACTACTTAGCATGAATTTCAACCAATTGTCAGCAGTCCTAAGCCTATATATCCAATATTAAAAGAGCCTCTTTTTAATTTGCTTACCAGCGAACAAGATATTGCCCCTAATTTTGGATCAAAGCTGAACTGAATTCTGGAAACTGTGGCCAAAAAGAAAGGCAGAGAGCAAAGCATTTGTTGCCAGTATTGCCTATAGTCTCCCTGAAGCTGATCTTTCCCCTTTGCTGACCTACCATGTCTTCTTCCGAATTGTGTCTCTTTGTGGAGGCATCCATCTTGGTGCAGGCAAGCTTTTGCTTCTTTATATGAAAACCTGCAGTAAAGATGTAAGTGAGCAGCACAGTGGTGGCATCACCAGATCTCACTCCAAATCTCCTCAAACTAGCAGTCAGAGGCAGAAGTGCCTTAGATCTCAAAATGCAGACATACAACCATTAGGGTTTGGTACAGTGCCCTTTACTTTTATTTTCCTGGAGACATTTAAGAAAAATAGAAATTTTAAGGGCACTGCTTAGGATAACTTACTTTTTGAGGTAATTCTACTCTAACTATGCTCAGTTGCTGTGGATCTATCACATATAGCAATTTGAAAATCAGCAGCTTGAGATTTAATTTTTTGTTGTCAATTTGCTAGAACACATCTATGAAGAATTTTCTAATTTATGAAAGAATAAATAACGGATGTATCAAGACAGTCCGGAATTCTGAAGTGCATGATTCTGTGACCATATAATAGATTTGCTTGGAAATAGTTAGGAAATTCAAATAAATCCCACACTTTCCATTATCAATCTCATATTAAGGTGCTAGATCTACAATCCTTCAGTGATTGTATTACTATTAGAATATTAATTTTATTAATTGTATGGACTTTGAGGTAACATGTGCCTAGATGTGGCGTGTTATGTAGATCATAAAATAAATCCTAGATACTATGGGGATAGTTGGATTTTACTTTACAGGAATGTCTCTGAACATGATGTTATCTAGAGCAGTGTTCCTCAACCCAGTCCTCAAGGCCCACCAACAGGTCATGTTTTCAGGAATTCCCTCACATGAATCAGCTGTGGTAATTACTAAGGCAGTGAAACTGATCAAATCACCTGTGCAAAATAATGGAAATCCTGAAAACATGGCCTGTTGGTGGGCCTTGAGGATAGGGTTGGGGAACACTGATCTAGAGGAAATACATCTTCAGTATGACGTCATATAAGTTACATAAATGGTAATAGTTGTCCTTAATTTTTTTAGGTTCTGGCATTGCTAAACTCTTTAGGATTCCTGAGCTTTGGAGCTGCTGCTGCACCTGCTGCTGTGACTGCTGTCCCTAGCACTGTGGTAACCACCACAGGTGTTCTACCTGCTGCTAATGTTGTACCCCTCACAAGCTATCCAGCATACTATCCTCACAATGTAATGTACAATATCCCACGTGCTACTTTGGTACCACGGGAACTACCAGTTCATGCAGTAAGACATTCAACAATTCAGCCACCAAGGCAGCCACTACATGAACCACTTCATCATCCACATCATGAACCACTGCGTCAACCACCGCGTCAACCACCGCATCAGCCACCACCTAACTCTACAGCTCCCAACTCCCCAAACTTTAACAGAATAAGAGGAAACTATGGAGTATAAGCTTCAGTGTGGGTTTCAAATGTGATTTTGAATCATTTTTGGTTTTAATGATTGGTTAAAAATGAACTATGGCTTACTTTTCCAATCAACAACCAAACCAAGCAAGTACTCACATCCAGTGCCAGGGTGCTAACCATTTTCTCTTTTACTTGAGCTGATTAAATTGCTGGTTAGCCCAAGGGTCGTCTTGGTGCTTCCCTTGACAGAATTATTTTCTGTAACAATATAATCTAATATCTTTTCTTGTAATATGTCAAACAATAAAACCAATCAGCTCATTAATGGTCTTGCACTATGGAAGAGAGCATCAGATGTGCACTATTTTTTTTTTTTTGCATCTCGTTTTGGTCAGACTGGGCGAGGGCTAAAATCTCTGTCAAGCTTTTATTGCTGTCTGTTTCCCTATTGAATAGATGTACTTTAATTTCCTACACGAATGACACATTTTTCACAGTGAAAGTATGCTACAGTCAGATCAGATTTACTGAGCAGAGCTGGACATCATCATTCGGAGACTGCCCTACCAGTGTGCTCCAGTGATATAAGAGGCTAGAGGGTGATTCATTCTATTGTGATCCACATCACACCTTGAACTGATCTGTCATTGCTTAAACAGATATACATACCTCTTTTTAAGCCCACTGTATATTTAATAAAATATCTTTAAAAGTGATTTTCAGATAGTACCTTAGACTCTTGTAGCTACCTGCACAGCGTGATAACAAGTGGGAGAGCCAATTTAAGCCAATAACACTTTCCCATTCTGCACAAAACGTTGGCTGATAGTCAAGTAAGAAAGCTCACAAATACATAATATCCACTCTCTTGTTTGATGCCCATTCTTCTTTACAATGTTAGTTTCCATTCCTCCTTTAATGTGCTCCAAAATGTACTTTGTCATCCAGCAGTGCCATCTACACAAAGTATTCACAGCTATGGAATTATTTTGAGGTTCTGTGTAATTTTTTAGAATTGTTTTTTATACCAAAATGAAACAATTTGTATTTTTTTTCACTGGAAGTGAAAAATCTATTAATTTACACCGAGCAAAATTATAAATGCAACGCGTTTGTGTTTGCCCCTATTTATCATGAGCTTAACTCAAAGATCTATGACTTTTTTTTTGTACACAAAAGGCTTATTTCTCTCAAATATTTATATGATAATGGTGCAGTGCTATGATTGTATTGAATAGTCCATACAATGACAGTCCATAGATAAGATGGTAAATGATCTTCCTTGAAGCAATGAAAAAGAGGAGAGGACCCTCCACCAGCACCCAAACCCACTGCCTCTTACCATCACTCCAAGACCCTTATCATAGGGGTCAAATCAGAATGAGATGTTTAAATGATTTAGCTTGCGTCCACCACACCACAAGCAGATTGTCCATGGCAATAATGGGTACCAGTAGATCCAAACTTCAAACTCCAAGCTCCATGTCAGCATATGCAGTAGAAGGACGAAATACACCTCATAGAGAAGTAAATCACAGATAAAATGTATTAAAAAGTAGTAACTCACACATTAGTTGATGGAATTGTGTGTATAACCGGTGAAAACAGACAAGTTCCCCGGCAACAAGGTGGCTCCTGAGTCCCAACCTACTCCTGCGTGGTGTCCTAGGCTCCTCCCTACGCGTTTCGTTATATAGTGACGTTGTCAGGGGCGTGGCCTACGATGCACTGACAAGAAGTATATATAGGTGGTCGTTCAATTAGTGTTAATTAAATGCGTTCCCCAGAGCGGAAAAAGTATGAGAGTTGCACTGCATGCGCCGGATATAGTGTCAACATGTAACATAACCTGGAACAAGGTCCACACCAGCCAATCAATACCGGGTGCTATATGCGCTCCAGAAACCAATACAAGGAACAAGCTCCCCGCACCGGATATGATGTCAAAAACGGGAAATTGGGTACGCACCAAAAAAGCAGAAGTAGTGCAGCAAGTGCACTCCACGCACCGGATGTGATGTCACAACAACACAATCCGGAACATGTGCCGCATCAACAGTATAAAAATGTAAACCTCAGACAGTCACTATCTGAAATCCAAATAGTTAACTATTTATACTTGTATCACTTCCATAAAAAAAATTACACTTTTTAATATAGGAAGTATATAGAAAAATAAAAGATATATCACAAAAAATAGAAAAAAAAAAGTGAAAATGTTTTATAATGGTACCAATAAAAATATTAAAAGACAAAAACATCAAGATAAGATCAGGCATTATTGATGAATGAGTTCATGTCCCATTCTACATTCATCCCTAGGGGGCTATACGCCCTGGCCCTGTAGATCCACTCAGTCTCGAGCCTGGAGACTTCACAAACCATGTTGCTCCCCCTCCAATTCCCAGTGAATCTACCTATGCCTATGAATGTTGTACCCCTAGGGTTCCTATCATGATGGGTGTCATAGTGTTTGGACAGACTATGTTTTGGACAGCCCTTTTTAATATTAGTAACATGTTCTCTCAATTTAACTCGAAGCATACAAGTGGTGTGGCCTATATATTCCAGTCCACATGGACACCTTATAAGGTATGCCACATACCTTGAGGAACATGTAATGGGTTTTATAGAAAAATGTTGGTGAGTGGAATTGGATTGAAACAATTCCACTTTTCCATTCTTTTCTTTATTGATTTTACACACAGAGCAAGTGGAAAAGCCCTTCATATTTTGAAAGAAAACAGTGTTTGTGGGTGGATCTATTACATTGGGTGCTATACGAAGCCTAAGTGGCAGAGCTCCCCTATATTCTATTGCAGGTTGTTCTGGGAGTGAGGGTCCCAGAACCTTATCATTTCTTAGCACTCCCCAATGTTTCCGTATAATCCTTTTAACATCATATTGTTGAGTGGAGTATGTCGTAAAAAAAGCATGTTTAAATGACTCATCTCGCTCAACCTGTCGCAGGGCCAATAAATCCTATCTATCCCTTTCAGCAGCTTGTATGAGAGCCTGATCGAACTCCAACGGTTAATACCCTTTCTCAAGGAACCTACTCCTCAAAATTGAAGCCTCCTGCAAAAAATCCTCAAAATTTGTGTAGTTCTTTCTTAAACGCACAAACTAACTGACAGGAACGGATGTCAGCCAAGCTGGATGATGACAACTGTTCTTATTAATAAAGCCGTTCCTGTCAGTCTCCTTAAAGTATGTGGATGTGGTGATGGCTCCCTCCTTCACCTTAATTTGAAGGTCCAAGAAGTGAATCTCAGTCACTCGACTCAAGTTCGAGTCGAATACCACGGTCGTTCGGATTCAAATCTCCCACAAAGTTATCCAGAAAGCTCACATCACACCCCATATGAGGAGGACATCATCTATATACCTTTCCCAGAGTATCAATTCGGTCTTGGTCTAGTATAGATGATGTCCTCCTCCAACTTGGCCATAAACAAATTCACTAGGCTGGGCGAAAATTTTGCGCCCATAGCCACTCCCCTATTTTGGACAAAGAAAGAACCCCCTTACCAAAAATAATTGCGCTCCATTGCACAGTCCAACAGGGATAAAATAAAATCCTTCTGGAGGGTAGTCAGGGTATCCTTGCTCAGATAGTACTCAACAGCCTCCTGACCATGAGAGTGGGAGATAATTGTGTACAAAGAAGACACATCAGAGGTCGCAAAGATGTAACCTTCCTCCCACTT
The DNA here is from genome assembly GCA_018402905.1 of Glandirana rugosa. NCBI lineage: Eukaryota > Metazoa > Chordata > Amphibia > Anura > Ranidae > Glandirana > Glandirana rugosa. The sequence goes on along the minus strand of BLSH010046192.1, from coordinate 1,514,026 downwards.
AAAGGTCTTGAGAATGTTCACCTGTGTGGAGTCCCTCAAAAAAGATGGGGTATCCGCCACCAGAGGCTGCAAAAAGCGGTCTATGTATTTACCCACCCTGGAAGTAACCGAATCAATACCACTGATAATCGACCTTCCAGGGGGGTGCACCGGATCTTTGTGCACCTTAGGCAAATAATACAGCACAGGTATGCGGGGAGCTACTGGTACCAAAAAGGATTTCTCCTTCTTGGACAGGATCTTCTTCTGATACCCTTCATTTATGAAAGACTTGAGCTCTTTTTTGTACTTAGCAATAGGGTTCCCTGCCAAAGGGACATAGGTTTCTCTATCCGACAGGAGGAGGGAGATCTCTACCCTGTATGCTTCTGCATCCAAGATGACGATCCCCCTGTCATTGTCGGCAGGACGTACTACAATTTCTTTACGTTGTTCAAAACTTTCCAATCCTTTTTTAAACATAAGGTTCACCCCTACTCCTCCTCAGTTGTAATTCCTCTGGATCCATAGTAACAAGGTCTCTAAAGACCGAAATGGAGAGGGCTAGATTGCCTGGGGGGTTAAAAATCAAGCCATTGGCCAGAGACGTATTCCTAATCCCAGAGGAATCCAATGGTTTAGACCTAAAGGGATTCGTAATCAGGTACCTCTATATTAATTTTTCTAACAAATTTATGAATATCAATGAAGGTCTCAAATTTATTCAGAGGACGGGGAGGAACGAATTTAAGAATGTGATTTAACACATACTTTTGTTCATTAGAGATGGTTGCGTTACTCAAATTAAAGAGGCCAGAGTCTTTTAGACTTTTCAGAGCAGATCCGCCTCCCCCCTCTGGAGCCTCTTTTACGTCTATTGAACTTTTTGCTCTTTGGAATCCCCTAGGAAAAAAACTTCCATTATTGGAGTTGTATTGGTTGCTGTTATAGCCTCCCCTATTAGGGTTTTCATACCGTCTGGGTTGACCATATTGAGGCCATTGTGTGCCGTTATTATTATGGAAGTGATAGAAGTATAAATAGTTAACTATGTAACAATTGTATCACTAGACCAATGTAGGTGATACTATGCAGCGCTACAAAAATAGTTCAGTTCAAATGTCCTTCATAAATGTAGTTCATAGGACTGTAGTAAAAATCCTACTCACCAGAGTTATTTGCCTCACACTCTCGTGCTCGGCCACTTCGCTTGTTTGCCTCACAAGGCTCTCCACCGAGGTATCCCGGATCTCTCCTGTCAATACTGCTGTAATGGTCTGATCGGTGCAATTCAATCGTCACTCCCACCTTGATCTCTTATCATCTCACGCATTAAGATATGAATCTTTAGAGTATGCCTCAGCAGGTGATGTCAGAGTTCCATTTAGGGTAAAAGAACATACAGCTCCACATAGTGCATTATCATTTTTTAAAACAAAAGTTTAATTGCACATTTAAAAAATTCCCCTATATTAGGGTACTTACAAGACTTCAATTTGTAAATAGCAGTGGGTCAATGAAGTACCAGAGACTAGAAAGTGTTGTCACACTGCCCTCGTTCTCTCCGACCGCTGCTTTCTCCCGACCCGCAGGATGGATGCAGCCGTCCCTGCTAGCATGTGAAACTCTGTTGCCGTGTGGATGTTCCAGACACGTTTCGTCAATGGACTTCAGCTGTGAACTCTGACATCACCTGCTGAGGCATACTCTAAAGATTCATATCTTAATGCGTGAGATGATAAGAGATCAAGGTGGGAGTGACGATTGAATTGCACCGATCAGACCATTACAGCAGTATTGACAGGAGAGATCCGGGATACCTCGGTGGAGAGCCTTGTGAGGCAAACATGCGAAGTGGCCGAGCACGAGAGTGTGAGGCAAATAACTCTGGTGAGTAGAATTCCCGGTGGGAAATTGGGAAGATCGTAGTGTGTATGCCCTATATGAAGGAGTTTTTTATGGAAGTTTTAACTACAGTCCTATGAACTACATTTATGAAGGACATTTGAACTGAACTATTTTTGTAGCGCTGCATAGTATCACCTACATTGGTCTAGTGATACAATTGTTACATATGTATGATGGATTGATTGCAGCAGCTATTTAGAGTAAATGGTGTGTTGAGGAATGAAGTTGTTTACAAAATATTAGCGCAGATTTGTTGATCCAGTAGTAGGAGGGCGATATATTAAGTGATCATCATATTGTTTAGTGTATAAATAGTTAACTGTTTGGATTTCAGATAATGACTGTCTGAGGTTTACACTTTTATACATGTTTGATACTATATATTTCCCCCACAAGATGGCACTGTCTGCTGACATTACTGCTTCCTCAATTGACAGATACGAGGCAAATTGGTGGTTCTACACTTTTTAGTTCCAGCTTTTTTGGTTCTTGTATAACTTTAACTTTTCAGCACTTTTTTAATCTATGGAATGCAGCTGGGTTCTGTTATTAACATTATTTGCTTAGAATTTAATTTGTTACATGAGACGTGGTTCTTGCGTTGTTTCCGGTGTGTGGAGCGCATCTCTTTCATTACTTCCGCCTTTTGGGGTGCACACAATATCCGGTATTGTACTGTTGATGCTTCACATGTTCCGGATTGTGTTGTTGTTGTGACATCACATTCAGCGCGTGGAGTGCACTTGCTGCACTACTTCCGCTTTTTGGTAAGCACCCAATTTCCGGTTTTTCACATATCCGGTGCAGGGAGCTTGTTCCTTGCATTGGTTTCCGGCATGCATATAACATCCAGTATTGACTGCCTGGGGTGAACCTTGTTCTGGGTTATGTTACATGTTGACATTATATCCGGCGTGTGCAGTGCAACTCTCATACTATTTCCACTCTGTGGAACGCATTTAATTAACACTAATTGAATGGCCTCCCACCTATATATATATACTCCTTGTCAGTGTGTCCTAGGCCACCCCTCTGACTACGTCACTATAGGAGGAAACATGTAGGGAGGAGCCTAGGGTGCCACGCAGGAGTAGGTTGGGACTCAGGAGCCATCTTGTTGGTGGGGAACTTGTCTGTTTTCGCCAGTTATACACACAATTCCATCAACTAATGTGAGTTACTACTTTTTAATATATTTTATCTGTGATTTACTGCACTATGAGGCATTTTTCGTCCTTTTACTGCATATGCTGACTTGGAGCTTGGAGTTTGAAGTTTGGATCTACTGGTTGGAGTCCGGTGACCGGAAGTACCCATTATTGCCTTGGACAGTCTGTTTGTGGTGTGGTGGACGCAAGCTAAACCATTTAAACATCTCTTGATGATTTGACCCCTGTGATAAGGGTGGAGTGAGGCAATGCGTTTGGATGCTGGTGGAGGGTCCTCTCCTCTTTTTCATTGCTTCAAGGAAGATCATTTACCATCTTATCTATGGACTGTCATTGTATGGGCTATTCAATACAATCATAACACTGCACCATTAACATATGTCTAGTACTGGAGTTCACCAATTTGTCCTGGCTGCTGATTCAAAGATTTATTAGTTTATTAGATTTGTTTAGCACAACAATGTATTTTATATTATTTTGTTCACAAATATGTCTAAATCTGTGTTAGTGAGCACTTCTCCTTTGCCGAGATAATTCATCCACCTCACAGGTGTGGCAAAACAAGATGCTGATTAGACAGTATGATTATTGCACAGGTGTGCCTTAGGCTGGCCACAATAAAAGGCCGCTCTAAAATGTGCAGTTTTACTGTATTGGGGGGGTCCAGGGGGTTCAAAAACCAGTCAGTATCTGGTGTGACCACCATTTGCCTCACGCAGTGGAGCACATCTCTTTCACGTAAAGTTAAACAGGTTGTTGATTGTGGCCTGTGGAATGTTGGTCTATTCCTCTTCAATGAGCGAAGTTGCTGGATATTGGCAGGAACTGGAACACGCTGTCATATATGCCGATCCAAAGCATCCCAAACATGCTCAATGGGTGACATGTCCGGTGAGTATGCTGGCCATGCAAGAACTGGGATGTTTTTAGCTTCCAGGAATTGTGTACAGATCCTTGCAACATGGAGCCATTTATTATCATGCTGCAACATGAGGTGTCGTGGAAGAATGGCATAACAATGGGCCTCAGGATCTCATCACAGTATCTCTGTGAATTCAAAATGCCATCTATAAAATGCACCTGTGTTCCTTGTCCATAGCATACACCTGCCCATACCATAACCCCACCGCCACCATGTGCCACTCGATCCACAAAGTTGACATCAGCAAACCGCTCACCCACACAACGCCATTCACGCTGTCTGCCATCTGCTCTGTACAGTCAAAATCGGGATTCATCCGTGAAGAGAACTCCTCTCTAAAGTGCCAGACACCAATGAATGTGAGCATTTGCCCTCTCAAGTCGGTTACGACAACAATATGCATTCAGGTCGAGACCCCGAAGAGGACGACAAGCATGCAGATGAGCTTCCCTGAGATGGTTTCTGACAGTTTGTGCAGCATTACTTTGGTTATGCAAACTGATTGTTTCAGCAGCTCTCCGGGTGACTTGTCTCAGAAGATCTTGGAGGTGAAGATGCTGGATGTGGAGGTCCTGGGCTGGTGTGGTTACACGTGGTCTGCGGTTGTGAGGCCGGTTGAATGTACTGTCAAATTCTCTGAAACACCTTTGGAGACAGCTTAAGGTAGAGAAAATGAGCACTCAATTCAAGGGCAACAGCTCTGGTGGATATTCCTGCAGTCAGCATGCCAATTGCATGCTCACTCAAAACCTGCAACATCTGTGGCATTGTGCTGTGTGATAAAACTGCACATTTTACAGTAGAGTGGCCTTCTATTGTGGCCAGCCTAAGGCACACCTGTGCAATAATCATGCTGTCTAATCAGCATCTTGATATGCTACACCTGTGAGGTGGATGGATTATCTCAGCAAAGGAGAAGTGCTCACTAACACAGATTTAGACAGATTTGTGAATAATATTTGAGAGAAATAGGCCTTTTGTGTACATAAAAAAGTGGTATATCTTTGAGTTCAGCTCATGATAAATAGGGGCAAACGCAAAAGTGTTGCTCTTATAATTTTTCTCAGTACATTACTGCACAATACGTCCAAATCGTAGCTTGTTATGTTATGCTTAAAAGATAAAAACTAGAGAAAATTATGTTTTAAAAATGTATATTTTTAGAGGATGGAGGATCCAGCTGGCTGGCGGGGGGCATCCAGGCAGATTATCAGTCCTACCATCCATCTGCGGGGGCGTCTCTGCGGTTCTCGGCTCTCTGTTACCCACCGCAGGGCTCATGGGGAGGGGTCAGCACGTCAGTTCAACATTTCAGGTTTGGCGACCCAATTTTCCCATGCATCTCGCCGGGGGTGCAGGTCAATCAGTCCAGTTTCCTTCAGGTAACTAGTCACGGCATACGATCAGCAAGCTGTCATAGTGGTCCCATTCACGTTGTCCTCTATAGTTTTCAGTCCAGGTTCCTTCCACCCACCACAGGGCCTCGGAGGAAGGAGCAACAAAAAAAAAATTGTCGCCACGCTCAGCGACTCCCACTCATTTCGTGCCTCTCGCTGAGGCTTCATTTCAAACATTTCAAAGTTCCTTCAGCCTATCGCAGGGCCACGCAGGAAGGAGCTGCACATCATTTCAAAAAATAAATAAATAAATTGTCGCCTCGCTCAGCGACTCTCACTCATTTCGTGCCTTTCACTGAGTCTTCATTTCAAACATTTCAAAGTTCCTTCAGCCTATCACAGGGCCACGCAGGAAGGAGCTGCACATCATTTCAAAAAATAAATAAATTGTCGCCTCGCTCAGCGACTCTCACTCATTTCGTGCCTTTCACTGAGTCTTCATTTCAAACATTTCAAGTTCCTTCAGCCTATCGCAGGGCCACGGAGGAAGGAGCTGCACATCATTTCAAAAAAAAAAAAAAATTTCATTTCGGTTTCTACGGTCACATCGCTACATTTTAGATTCGGCAACTCACTCATCTCGTACATCTTGCAGAAACTTGTTTCAATCAGTTCACGTTCCTTCCGCCCTCTACAGGGCCACAAAAAAAATAAATAAATAAACACCCGCCATTTCTCCTTTCAGTAGTCAAGTCGCCACATTTTCAGAATCAGCGACTCTCACTCATTTCGTGCCTCTCGCTGAGGCTTCATTTCAAACATTTCAGGTTCCTCCAGCCTTCCGCAGGGCACGGAGGAAGGAGCTGCACATCATTTCAAAAAAAAAAAAATTTGCACTCTGGCAGTAGCCGTTGTCTGTTGTTTCTTCTTTCAGTTCCATACACGAAAGTAGGAAGGCCGTGGACACAGATATTCCCGCACGTAGTTCACCTTTTCACCAGGACGCGGACAAGTGGAGCACCGGAATTGTGGGCTCAGATTGGTAGGTATTAAAAATTGTTTTTTTTTTCTCATGCCGTAAGCCCTTTCGCAGCTTGGCATGCAAGGGGTTCAGTCACGGCATCACATCAGTTTCACAGCACGAGTCTTCATCATCACTTGTCACGGCAGGTCCGCTTTTCTTGGTGTTTTTACACTTCACACAGGATCTGTGCCCACCTCCACCTGCTTACATCAAGCAGCTCATTTCAAACCCTCGCCACCTTATGCACGCATATTACCGCACGCAGGGGGCAGGGCACGTCAAGTTTTCAGGTCCTTTCACAGTCTCAACGCTTCTCTCGTACTCCATCACACAGGTCATGTCTCAAGCAAACGACATAAGGGATTACGTATCCAATTCTCCATCACCAACCAGGAGCTCGGACCACGGGGGACCTTCGTCCTTGAGAGCTTGGACCATCCCCAAGCTGATGGCTGAACTATAATCAAGGGGGATTTCTTATCCGGCCTCAGCCCGAAAGGCCGAATTATACAGACTTCTCTTTCCCAGAACCTCAGGGTCTGATGCAGAGCAAGTGACCCTATGGTCGGTGGTTGCCTCCCTGGCTCAGATTCAGGGGACTTTGAGTTCTTTACTCACTTCTGGTCAGGAATTGAGGGATAGAGTGACAGCGCTGGAGAATCGTCCAGCCATACCCCCATCAGTAACGGCCACAGGAACCCCTCAGGTGCCAGGAAATCCTTCGGTGCCCAACCAGGGACCAGCAACAGCAGGTACTAGCTGGGGTTCCCCCTCAGTGACCCCTGCACATTTCATCCCTGCAAATATTAAGAAGGACATTCTCTAAGGGAAAGACATTAACTTAGCCTCCCTTTTAATCGCAGCGCACAACGTTGCTGACAACCGGGCATACGCTTGCGGAGACGTATCGGTCGTAGTTAAGTCTAGGGATCTCAGTCTCTCCCGTAAGCTATCCATCCCTGAATTCGTGCTAGCTTTCAGCATTTTCAGGGACGTAATTTGCTCGGCCCAACCATCCAGGAGGGAGGAGTTAGACCACTATCTATACACGGTAGTAGAGGTAGGTCACAAGTACGGCGGTTCCAGCTTTTATGATTATCACAGCGCTTTTTCGGCAAAGGCAGCAGCAATGTTCAGCCAGTATCAGGTGACCATGTCTTGGGGTAGCATAGACACAGAGCTAAGTTGGTGGCGGTATTTGGAGCACTAGGTGTCCCGCTGGCAGAGAACAAGGTGGAAGGTCCAGTTAGAGAATTTGTTTTCCTGGGCATCAGGTTAAACACTCAGCTGATGCAGGCCACTTTGCCAACTGATAAGCTGGTCAGGATCAGAGAACGCATTCACACATTTAGCTTTTCTCAAATATGTTCCAGACTTGAATTACAATCCCTCTTGGGCATGTTGAACTTCGCAATGAGGATCATTCCCCAGGGCAGAGCGTTCATGTCCAGGCTATTGGCATTGTTGCCTTCAGCTCCGGACTCGGATTCTCGTATCAGACTGGACGCAGCATCTTTGGCAGATCTCACTATGTGGGACCATTTTTTGTGTCATTGGAATGGCATTGCGATGTTTCATCCTGGCTGCATCCGAGTCATCCCCAAGGGTGGCATCTGATGCGGCAGCCTCCAGGGGTTTCGCAGCCATATTCAAGACCCACTGGATGGCGGGCCCATGGCCAGAGGAGGTGTGGTCCATCCCAAGTTTCCACAAAACTTCGGCTTTGTTTGAGATCTACCCCATAGTGGCGGCTGCTCAGGTCTGGGGTCACTTGTGGGCAGGCCACATGGTCACATTCATCACAGACAACCAGGCAGTAGTAGAGATCATAAACAAAGGCAGATCCAATTCCCTAGTCATCATGTCTTTCCTACGCAGGCTAACGTGGCTCTCGCTACAGGGGAGTTTCCACATCAATTGCAGTTTTTTAGAGGGTTGTAACAACGTGGCGGCTGATGCATTGACACGGTTCAACTTTTCCCTGTTTTTCCAACAGATGCCAGAGGCAGATGTCAGTGCCACACCATGCCCCAATCTTTCCCTACTACGGATGGACTGAGCTCACTTCAGGCGGCTGCGAGGGAACTCATTTCAGATTCCCTCTCGGCCAACACCAAAAAAGCTTACAAAACCACTTGGCAGACATTTCAGGCCTTCACAATCCAGCACCCCCAACCTAACCAGTTCAGCGTGGAATACATGCTGGCATTCATTTCCTTTTGCCATTTCAGACTCAAATTATCCCACGGTACAATAAAGACTTATCTAGCGGGTATTCAACATTTCTTTTTCTTGCAACAGCCTAACATGCCATCCTTGTTCACAGCTCATCCTATCAAGGCCATTCTCAAAGGGATTCAGAAAAACAACCCACCTATAGCAACATGCAGGCTCCGGGTAACGGGGGAATTGTTCCGCGGCATGTCAGACATGCTCTCTGGCGCACCTTTTGGAAATCAAGCTAGCATGGTCATCAAAGCGGCCATATATTTAGCCTTCTACGGGTTTCTGAGACCTAGCGAGTTCACGGTTTCAAGTGCCAGCTCACGTACATTATCAGTCAGACAGCTAACGAGACACCAAGACCATTTCAGACTAAAGCTAGAAGTCAGCAAGACCCAACAACTGGGGGCAGGCACCACCATTCGCTATTTCAAGACCGGCACAGCCTGGCATCCCGTCACAGTGCTAGATAACCTTATGTCACACCTCAAGGGGTCATCGGAAGAAGGTCCATTGCTGCCATTTCTTAAATCTCCCCTTAGAACCACACGATTTATCAAACACATACGCATCTTGCTAGCCAGACTGAATGTGAATCCCAAACATTACACTGGTCACTCGTTCCGGATCGGAGCAGCATCGGCCGCTTCACAACAGGGAGTGCCGGCCCATATTATCAGAAGACTAGGCAGATGGAATTCCTTTTGTTACTCTAGATATATTCCTGAACCATTTGTAGAGATGTCACGGGCATGTGCTTTGTTGGCAGAGTAATGAGATTAACCAAATAAACTCTTTCTGGCATCCTACTTGTATCTTTTTGCCCTCTTTTAGGCATACTGACCTTGTGACCACGGCACGCCTCAGGTCACTGCCACTTCACATGGTGGCTTCCCCATCCAGGTACGTTAAGAGCCGGAGTACAAATAGTAAGGCTGACGTCACGTCAGCCTGCATTTGTAGGAGTAGTCTGGGTGATATATACCCAGCCTCCTTCTACCTGAAGGGGCCGCGCTTCTACCGGAAGAGCTCCTCCACCCTCCCAAGCCCTTTAAATCTTGCACTTACTGGGTATGCCCTCTTTTAGGCATACTGACCTTGTAACCACGGCACGCCTCAGGTCACTGCCACTTCACATGGTGGCTTCCCCATCCAAGTACGTTAAGACTCAGAGTACAAGTGCATTTATTGCATCAATTTAATCATGGACGGTATATGAATAAACATATCAAAGTAGTAAACTCTATTATAAATACAGATGTACATGATTTGAGCCATAATCTTGGAACATATTACATAGAAACATAGAAACATAGAAAAGTGACGGCAGAAAAAGACTGAGTAGTCCATCGAGTCTGCCCCTTTTTATTTATTTATTTATTTATTTTTTTTTACATTAACCTTGTTGTCTGACTATAGATTTATGTTTATCCCAAGCATGTTTGAAGCCATTTACTGTTGACTGTCTCACAACCTCTGTTGGTAGTTTATTCCACCTGTGTGTAATCAAGTCTCCGTATAAATGCACCTGCACTGTGATAGTCTCAGAGGTCCGTTTAAAGCGCAGAGAGCATCATGAAGAACAAGGAACACACCAGGCAGGTCCGAGATACTGTTGTGGAGAAGTTTAAAGCCGGATTTGGATACAAAAAGATTTCCCAAGCTTTAAACATCCCAATGAGCACTGTGCAAGCAATAATATTGAAATGGAAGGAGTATCAGACCACTGCAAATCTACCAAGACCTGGCCGTCCCGCTAAACTTTCAGCTCATACAAGGAGAAGACTGATCAGAGATGCAGCCAAGAGGCACATGATCACTCTGGGTGAACTGCAGAGATCTACAGCTGAGGTGGGAGACTCTGTCCATAGGACAACAATCAGTCGTATACTGCACAAATCTGGCCTTTATGGAAGAGTGGCAAGAAGAAAGCCATTTCTTAAAGATATCCATAAAAAGTGTCATTTAAAGTTTGCCACAAGCCACCTGGGAGACACACCAAACATGTGGAAGAAGGTGCTCTGGTCAGATGAAACCAAAATCGAACTTTTTGGCAACAATGCAAAACATTATGTTTGGCGTAAAAGCAACACAGCTCATCACCCTGAACACACCATCCCCACTGTCAAACTTGGTGGTGGCAGCATCATGGTTTGGACCTGCTTTTCTTCAGCAGGGACAGGGATGATGGTTAAAATTGATGGGAAGATGGATGGAGCCAAATACAGGACCATTCTGGAAGGAAACCTGATGGAGTCTGCAAAAGACCTGAGACTGGGACGGAGATTTGTCTTCCAACAAGACAATGATCCAAAACATAAAGCAAAATCCACAATGGAATGGTTCACAAATAAACATATCCAGGTGTTAGGCCAAGTCAAAGTCCAGACCTGAATCCAATCGAGAATCTGTGGAAAGAACTGAAAACTGCTGTTCACAAACGCTCTCCATCCAACCTCACTGAGCTCGAGCTGTTTTGCAAGGAGGAATGGGCAAAAATTTCAGTCTCTCCATGTGCAAAACTGATAGAGACATAACCCAACCGACTTACAGCTGTAATCGCAGCAAAAGGTGGCGCTACAAAGTATTAACTTAAGGGGGCTGAATAATTTTGCACGCCCAATTTTTCAGTTTTTTATTTGTTAAAAAAGTTTGAAATATCCAATAAATTTCGTTCCACTTCATGATTGTGTCCCACTTGTTGTTGATTCTTCACAAAAAATTACAGTTTTATATCTTTATGTTTGAAGCCTGAAATGTGGCAAAAGGTCGCAAGGTTCAAGGGGGCTGAATACTTTCGCAAGGCACTGTACTAATGTGCCACAAACAGGAAGTTAATATCACCAACTATTTCCATTTTATTAATTTGTATCCATATAAATGGCCCACCCTGTAGTTCTACAACAGCTGGAGGGCCGCATGTTGCCTACCCCTGATCTAACTGATTGTATATATCTGAGTGTATATATAGGTGTGTATGCATCTAGCTGATTGCGTATATCTGAGTGTGTATGCATCTAGCTGATTGTATATACAGTATCTCACAGAAGTGAGTACACCCCTCACATTTTTGTAAGTATTTTCTTATACCTTTTCATGTGACAACACTGAATAAATGACACTTTGCTACAATGTAAAGTAGTGAGTGTACAGCTTATATAACAGTGTAAATTTGCTGTCCCCTCAAAATAACTCAACACACAGCCATTAATGTCTAAACCGCTGACAACAAAAGTGAGTACACCCCTAAGTGAAAATGTCCTAATTGGGCCCAATTAGCCATTTTCCCTCCTGGGTGTCATGTGACTCATTCGTTTTACAAGGTCCCAGGTGTGAATAGGGAGAAGGTGCGTTAAATTTGGTGTTATCGCTCTCACTCTCTCATACTGGTCACTGGAAGTTCAACATGGCATCTCATGGCAAAGAACTCTCTGAGGATCTGAAAAAAATAATTGTTGCTCTACATAAAGATGGCCTAGACTATAAGAAGATTGCCAAGACCCTGAAACTGAGCTGCAGCATGGTTACAGCAGTTTAACAGGACAGGTTCCACTCAGAACAGGCCTCGTCATGGTCAACCAAAGGAATTGAGTGCATGTGCTCAGCATCATATCCAGAGGTTGTCTTTGGGAAATAGACGTATGAGTACTGCCAGCATTGCTGCAGAGGTTGAATGGGTGGGGGGTCAGCCTGTCAGTGCTCAGACCATACACCACGCACTGCATCAAATCAATCTGCATGGCTGTTGTCCTAGAAGGAAACCTCTTATAAAGATGATGAACAAGAAAGCCCACAAACAGTTTGCTGAAGACAAGCAGACTAAGGACATGGATTACTGGAACCATGTCCTGTGGTCTGATGAGACCAAGATAAACATATTTGGTTCAGATGGTGTCAAGCGTGTGTGGCGGCAACCAGGTGAGGAGTAAAAAGACAAGTGTGTCTTGTCTACAGTCAAGCATAGTGGTGGGAGTGTCATGGTCTGGGGCTGCATGAGTTCTGCCGGCATTGGGGAGCTACAGTTCATTGAGGGAACCATGAATGCCAACATGTATTGTGACATACTGAAGCAGAGCATGATCCCCTCCCTTCGGAGACTGGGCTGCAGGGCAGTATTCCAACATGATAACGACCCCAAACACACCTGTAAGACAACCACTGCCTTGCTAAAGAAGCTGAGGGTAAAGGTGATGGACAGGCCAAGCATGTCTCCAGACCTAAACTCTATTGAGCATCTGTGGGGCCTCCTCAAAAGGAAGGTGGAGGAGCGCAAGGTCTCTAACATCCACCAGCTCTGTGATGTCGTCATGGAGGTGTGGAAGAGGAGTCCAGTGGCAACCTGTGAATCTCTGGTGAACTCCATGCCCAAGAGGGTTAAGGCAGTGCTGGAAAATAATGGTGACCACACAAATATTGACACTTTGGGTCCAATTTGGACATTTTCACTTAGAAAAATGTGAGGGGTGTACTCACTTTTGAGATACTGTATCTGAGTATGTATATATGTGTGTGTGTGTGTGTGTGTGTGTGTGCGTGCACATGTACTGTATGTAATTGAGCATATGTATATATCTGAGTGTGTATGTACTATATATATATCTCAGTATCTGTGTGTATGTTTATGATTAACTGAATGTATTTATATATCTGAGTATGTAATTTATAATCCTCCATTGATGTGAAAATCTGATAGTTCATACAATTAATTACTATTCAATTCTCCTATATACATATACCTGAAAAATGAACATAATACTATATACAGTATATATACCCTACAATAAGTTCTAAAGCCAATATTTCATAAGCGTACAATTTCCATATGACAAAATTGCACTTTGTTAATTTAGAATAGATCCTAAAAACACACCACATGATGAATTGTCTGTGGCAATTCTTCAAGAATATCAACTTTATCTGTAGACATTATTTGAATGAGATTGTTGAAGATATATATATACTGTATAATTATCTTTCTCCCTATTTACGTGCAGACTAAGCAGTCCAGTAGTGTTTATATAAAAATATAAAAATATTTAAAAAATTATATAAAAATATATAATTAGTGGCAGTGAAATAACAAAAGAAATGTATGGAATCAGAATACAATACTTTTGCAATATTGGTCCTGATGCATACAAAATGCTGAAACTATGCACCGTTCTTGAATAGGAAACACGCTACAATACTTCATTTAACCTGGAAAGCTGGTGGCATCTTGTGGCAGAGAGTAAGAACTGCAAAGCAGTGATTGCATTAAAGCTGAGTACTGCAGCCAGAGCTGTTTTTTAATTTCTTTTCATGCTGGGTCCTAAATGTATACCTATTAGTCCTTAACTTTTTTTTTTAAAGTGCAAAAAAAAGGACAATGTGTTAATTTGTCCCTTAGGGCTCGTTTACACTTGCTTCAAAACAGGACGTCAGGCACGCTTTGTTAAAGCTCCCTTAATGCCAATCACAGCTCCTGTCACTAAATAAAATGGTTAGCTTACAGTCCTGTTTACACCTTGCGCTGGCTTTGCTTCACTTCAGCTTTGTGTCAAAAATTATACCCCATGTAGCTTTAGCCATGCTTCAAAGCTTCTTCAACGCCTCCATAGAAGTCTATGACAAAGCTTGTTTGAAGCTCACTTGAAGCACCTGCGGCTTTTCAGAGGCTTTAATTTAGCTTTAGCTTCGCTTTGTTTTGGAGAAATTGCAGGTGTGCGATATCAACAAACACACAGGGCATCTGCCAAGCTTCAACAAAGCTTCAAAATAGCTTAATCGAAGCACCACCAAAGCCTCATTGAAGCACCACCGAAGCCTCATCGAAGCACCACCGAAGCCTCAAAAACACAATATAAAAGCTTGTGGAAGCAGCAGGGGCTTTAATGTGCGTTGAAGCCAAAGCAAGTGTAAACGAGCCCTAAATGTTAAATCTTTTTATGTTTTCTGTAAACCCTACTAAAAACTGAATGAGATCCAGGAAGGGGGGAAGGGGGAGACGGTGTCTAGATCAATATTTTACAACATATACACTATATCACCAAAAGTATTAGGATGCTTGCCTTTACACGCACATGAAATGTAATGGCATCCCAGTCTTATTCAATAGGGTTCAATATTGAGTTGGCCCACCCTTTGCAGCTATAACAGCTTGAACTCTTCTGGGAAGGCTGTCCACAAGGTTTAGGAGTGTCTATGGGAATATTTGACCATTCTTCCAGAAGTGTATTTGTGAAGTAAGGCACTGATCTTGGACGAGAAGGCCTGGCTCGCAGTCTCTCTATAATATGTATTATAGCAAGAATTTTTTTTTTTTTAAATTGTCGCTCTTTTTTTGTTTATAGCAGTGATCACAAGTGTCGCAGAGGTGATCAAATATCACCAAAAGAAAGCTCTTTTTATGGGAAAAAAGGATGCCAATTTCGTTTGGGTACAACGTCGCACAACCACGCAATTGTCAGTTAAAGCAACGCAGTGCCGAAACGCAAAAAGTGCTCTGGTCATTCAGGGGGAAATCCTTCCGGGGCTGAAGTGGTTGAAGGGTTTTGTATGTGTAAAGGCAGGTGTCCCAATACTTTTGGTAATATAGTGTATGTGTATGTTAGTTGTTGTTTGCACCCGTAGTACCAGTTGTGAGTTATGTGGGTTTCTTTGTTTGTTTTTTATATATAATTATTTTTGAAGCTTCTGCTACTCTGGGCAGTCTTCAATTGTGTAGAGAGCAATACGGAAATGAAGATGTCCTCAGTCTTCTCATTTGAATAACACTGGGCATCATTTATTCTGGAGAAATGAAAAAAACATCTAGTGGCAGAAAGCTCCTGTTGCTTGGACACCTTTAAAAAAAAGGCATAGAGTTGGGCTTTAAATCCTTGTCACAGGGATGACTACTTTACAAAACAGCTATTTTAAGTCTCTAAGAACCTAATTAAATCTACATTCTTGGCTCATTTGCAACAGCCTTGATAAGCAGCAGTTGTTGCCAACATATTTATGAATATCTGTTTTAATGATCTGCTATGGTAATGTTTCAGCAGATTTATCATGACATTATAGATGTTTAATACATGCACTGTCATAAAAGAACAATTTGCACGCAAAGAGTCTGAAATGCTAAACCTTGCGCGTACACTGGTGTATAAATGGTGCACAGACAACCCAATTGCATCTCAAGTCTCCCGCAACTTGAGAGAGTCTCCCGCATTTGGCTGCGGGCTTATGAACGCCCGTGAGGGTCGGCCGATCTCTCGGCTGGCCCTAGCGGGTGAATTTGTGACGGCCGTGGCGGCTGCTCCGTCTTCTGTCTGTGGCTGAATGACAGGTGGAGGTGATGATGTCCCCGTCTGTGTGAGGTGGAGGACTGTAACAAAGTCCTGCCTCTTATCCAATGATACATTGAATCGGTGGGATAAGGTAAGGCTGCGCATCATGTGCACAGGTAAGGCTGCATTTCATGGACACTGGTTAGGCTGCACTTTATGGGCACTGGTAAGGCTGCACTTTATGGGCACTGGTAAGGCTGCATTTCATGGACATTGGTTATGCTGCACTTCATGGGCACAGGTAAGGCTGCACTTCATGGGCACTGGTAAGGCTGCACTTCATGGGCACAGGTAAAGCTGCACTTCATGGGCACTGGTTAGGTTGCACTTCATGTGCACGGATAAGACTGCACTTAATGGGCACTGGTTAGGATGCACTTCGTGTGCACAGGTAAGGCTGCACTTCATGGGCACAGGTAAGGCTGCACTTCATGGGCACAGATAAGACTGCACTTCATGGGCACTGGTTAGGCTGCACTTCATGGGCACAGGTAAAGCTGCACTTCATGGGCACTGGTAAGGCTGCACTTCATGGGCACAGGTAAGGCTGCACTTCATGGGCACAGGTGAGACTGCACTTCATGAGCACAAGTAAGGCTGCACTCCATGGGCACAGATAAGGCAGCACTTCATGGGCAAAGGTAAGGCCGCACTTCATGGGCACAGGTAAGGCTGTACTTCATGGGCACAGGTAAGGCTGCACTTCATGGGCACTGGTTAGACTGCACTTCTTAGGCACTGGTAAGGCTGCACTTCATGGGCACTGGTAAGGCTGCACTTCATATGCACATGTAAGGCTGCACTACATGGGTACAGGTAAGGCTGTACTTCATGGGCACAGGTAAGGCTGCACTTCATGGGCACTGGTTAGGCTGCACTTCCTGGGCACAGGTACGGCTGCATTTCCTGGGCACAGGTAAGGCTGCACTTCAAGGGCACTGGTAAGGCTGCACTTCATGGGCACTGGTTAGGCTGCACTTCATGGGCACAGGTAAGGCTGCACTTCCTGGGCACAGGTACAGCTGCATTTCCTGGGCACAGGTAAGGCTGCACTTCAAGGGCACTGGTAAGGCTGCACTTCATGGGCACTAGTAAGGCTGCACTTCCTGGGCACAGGTAAGGCTGCACTTCAAGGGCACTGGTAAGGCTGCACTTCATGGGCACTGTTTAGGCTGCACTTCATGGGCACTGGTAAGGCTGCACTTCATGGGCACAGGTAAGGCTGCAATTCATGGACACAGGTAAGGCTGCACTTCATGGACACAGGTAAGGCTGCACTTCATGGGCACTGGTAAGGCTGCACTTCATGGGCACAGGTAAAGCTGCACTTCATGGGCACTGGTTAGGCTGCACTTCATGGGCACTCGTAAGGCTGCACTTCATAGGCACTGGTTAAGCTGAACTCCATGGGCACAGGTAAAGCTGCACTCCATGGACACAAATAAGGCTGTAATTCATGGACACAGGTAAGGCTGCATTTAATTGGCACTGGTAAGGCTGCACTTCATTGGCACTGATCAGGCAGCATTTAATTGGCACTGGTAAGGCTGCATTTAATTGGGGGGGGGGGTCGGGTTGGCAAAACATCACCTTCCTGAAATTAATTTTCCACCTCCCTGAAATTAGTTTTTGCAGGTTGAGATGTCTGCAATTGTACCCCTGTTTTATTAATAGTTTTGGGATACTTACCTCCACTCAAATACTGCCCCCACGTGGTAATTTGCCACTAGATGTCTCCAACTCATCGTCAGCTCAGTGTTATTCACTGAGGAAAACTGAGGCTATACTTTGACCTACTAAAGGCAAATAGACTGTTTACTTTCCAAAGTGCAGTTGCTCCATAGCTTAGTAAATGAGGTAAAGTTTCACTTTTCAAAGAGTACCCAATTACATGCAAGGAAAATAAAATAAAGCAGCATTTTTGCTTGCACATGATTGGATAATGGAAGTCAGCAGAGCTTCTGCTCTTTTACTAACCGCTCTTTGCAAAATGCACAGTCTTTAGCCTTTAGGGATGAGCCGAACACCCCCCCCCCCCAGTTAAGTTCGCACCAGAACATGCGAACAGATAAAAAGTTAAAGATAAAAAGGCCGCCAATCATTTTCTCGTCTTCGAGACGACTGAAGGTAATAGGTTAGTACACGTTCGTTTTTACGACGAAATAAAATAAAAGGAACGTACATTAACCCATGAGAAACTTTTCACTTTGAAATGGAGTAAATGATTCGATACCTCGTTGACGTGAAA
>BLSH010046192.1:1461210-1476910 GCA_018402905.1 Glandirana rugosa | reverse complement strand
CCGATACAGGGTATAACACACATTAAGTCTCTAACAGTTCAAGAAGTTAGAGTATTTTTCCGGAGGTTCCAGAGGGAGTCCCAACAATAGGTAGACCTTATGGGGAAACCAGACTTACTGGGCGAACCTAGATATAAGTTTATGTAGGTAGAATGAGTTATTGAGGTTCGTCGTTTATGTTATAATAGTTCTTATACCGTTTATTTATCACCTCGTCATAACGCGATCCTATCCATCACTGTCGTCGTTGTTGATCACTCTATTGTAGTGGTTGAGTCTATTTATTATTTTTGTCAACGCGAGTAAATGTCACTCTATATTGAATTGGGCAATAATTTTTTCCACATAAGGTTATATCTCACTGTAAATGAGCGCAACTGTTTTTATTATTTATCTGAGTTGGTGATGTTATCTCACTAGTTGTTGCTGCTGTCACTACCTATCCTAGCGCAATACTGCTCCACTATTTATTTGCCATATTCTTGATAATATTGTATTTGCTGCTTGGAGTTATTGAGTAAGATGGATGTATTTGAATATAGATCCAAGCGGGTCATTCAGACCAAAGGGGTATTCCAGATGGATAACAACCCTGAGGGAGACCTTGGAGGCCTTTTTATGAGATTGAAGAACTTGACAATCTCTGAATTACACACAATATGGGACATAGCCTATTTAGAGCAATACCTTCAAGATTCAATGGTCCCACGTAGTTTAAGGTGGGATGTTTCCCCACAGAAAGGGGACATTGAATTAGAGGAATGGTTTAAATACTTCAATGAGGCTGGGCTCAATTTCCTCAGATTTCTCCTAACTAGGAAAAATAGAAAACTCACTCACCTGAGTGCAGAGATTGACTCCTTAAAAGAGCAATTATCACCTCACCAGGGTAGTGAGGAATATAGAGAGAGATCCAACAACCTTAAGAGTTTATTAGAGAAAGAAGAAGCTGAGCAAAAAAACAAGAAAAAGAAAAAATATAACAGGGATGTAGGGGATTATAAGGCCGGGTTAGTGTTTGACTGGCAAAAGAAATTGTTACCCGCAGCAGAGGAGTCCAATACTACGAACCCTGCTGCAAATGAGAGCAAAAATCAGAATGGTAAATCAACCAAAAACCATTCAAATACTGGCCGCCCCATACCGGCTAAAAGGAGGGTGTCGTATAAATCCCCAGTAAGGACCCCACAACATTCCCAGCAAGGTAGACATCCTGCTAAAATGGCTCAGAGGGAACCAAATAGACCTCAAGGGGGCCAAAACCCCCAGGGGAGGGGATATTATTCAAATTATCCACCCAGAAGGTATGAGAGTCGGGATGAGACAGATGCATACGGAATACCGGTGTATAATAGATATCAACCCTTGAGAGATGAATACAGGGATGATTATCATTACCACCAGGATAGACAATCTAGAGGGAATCACACTCCCTATGAACATGAGAGGGGACCGGGACCCACTTGGGAATCTCCTGGTTACTCCAATCGTGGTCACTATGAATACCCCCATTCAGTATATAGGGATCGTGATAACCATGAAATATCCCAGTATCGGGATTTTCACAGACTACAAGGAGAAACACAAAGACCTATAGGAAGAAAAGAGGAACCAGAGGGGGGAGGGCAACCAAAAAACAAAAGAAAGAGGGAATAATGGGCGAAGGAATATACAATTTGAGTGATCATACATTGACTAAGGAGGAGACCTGCATTTTAGACAAGGGGTTGAAATTTGCTCCCCCTTGTCCATTGAGTAAATTCAACACATATATGGACATACAAAAGTTCACAAGAAAACTAAGCGTCAAGCGGTACATGTTGTCTAATCCTATTAAAAGTACCAGACAATATACAAGTGAGATTCAACACTCACAATTGTCCAACTCTTCTCTCTTTAACCCCCCAGGGGGTATGTCTTCAAACATGAAGGTCTTTAGGGACCTGATGCTTAGGGACCTTGAGGGGATTAAGATCAAAAAAGATAGAATGAGTAGGGAACTGCAAAGAGGATTTGATCAGCTTTGTCAAGAAAAACAAATCGTGATCCGCCCAGCTGACAAAGGGGGTGGGATAGTTGTCCTGAATAAGGACGACTATCTGCGTGAGCTCAATAAGATAGTGGGAGATAGGGAAACCTATACCCCACTACCATCTGACCCACGCCCGAGCTATCGCAAAGAACTTGAAGCGATAGTTAAAAAGGGATCTGATTTAAGCATTCTGAATAAGAAGGAAAGGGCATTCTTGATCCCTAAAACATCAAGGATCCCTATAATGTATTACCTCCCCAAAATTCACAAAAACCTTACCCACCCTCCAGGTCGCCCCATTATTAGTGGGATAGACTCACTAACATCGAGGGTGGGTAAATATATAGATGGTTTCCTGCAGCCACTTGTAAGATCTCTTCCTGCTTATATCAAGGATACAGGTCATGTCATTAACATCCTGAATGAGTGTGGATATAGAGAGGGACATTGGCTGGTGACGGCCGATGTCACTTCATTGTACACCAACATCCCCCACGATTGGGGCTTATCATCAGTTGAGTACTTTCTGAATAAAGGGTCTTCCTTGCCTAATATACAGCGGGAATTTATTATGGATCTTTTAAGATATGCCACTACTCAGAAATCCCCTTCATGCCAGAAAAAGTTATTTCTCCAACATAGAGGTGTGGCCATGGGGGCTAAATTTGCCCCCAGTTTGGCCAACCTCTTTATGGGGAAATGGGAGGAGGACGTCATCTATGTCCAAAACCATTCTCAATTGATCTTATGGACTAGATTTATTGATGATGTCCTGCTCATATGGGAAGGCTCATATGAATCCCTCTCTGAATTTATGATAAAACTCAATACCAATGACAGAGGGATAGAGTTTAAATACGAGGCTAGCCAACAATCTGTAAACTTTCTGGATTTAAAGATCTGGGGTGAAAATGGCCGCCTACTTACATCCACCTTTTTCAAAAGCACGGATAGAAACTCATATATCCCTAAGGATAGCTGCCATCACCCGGCCTGGCTAAGATCTATCCCAAAAAGTCAATTCCTACGTTTAAGACGTAATTGCACCAGGACACGAGACTTCCAAGATCAATCTACAAGTCTGGTATCTAGGTTTATAAACAAAGGGTATGAGACTGAGTTTATAACTAAGACCCGTGAGGAGGTCGAAAGATGTGAACGGGATATATTACTTAGGGGTAAGACCCCAGCTGTGAGTGAGGGTCTTAATTATCTAATACCGTTCGTCACCAGGTTTTCCACCCAACATTGGGCCATCAGGAAACTGGTATACAAACATTGGCATATCCTAAAGAATGACCCGGTCTTAGGCCCTGTCATACCCGATAAAGCTAAAGTGGATTTCAAACGGGCTCCTACTCTGAGGGACTTGATTGCACCCAATGTGTGTAACCCCCCACGAGAAAATCTCATGTTCTTTCAGAACCTGAGGGGTTACTACAAATGTGGGAGATGTGCGGTATGTAGAGTGAACCACATTAAAGAAAGGAAAACAACTGTTTTTCACTCCAACAGTACAGGATATTCTTTCCCTATAAAACCTTTCATTTCATGTAACACCACCCATGTGGTTTACGTCATAACTTGCCCTTGTGGGTTTCAATATATAGGGAGAACCATCAGACCATTACAGGTTCGCCTTAAAGAACACATGGGAAAAATAAAAAAGGGATTCACTAAGCATCCCCTTTCAAGGCATTATTTGGAAGTACATGATAGAAACATAAAAGGTACTTCATTTATGGGCATAGACACTTTGAAAAATAAATGGAGAGGATGCTACAAAAGGAGAGAGATCTCCAAATTGGAAATGAATTGGATTTATAGAGCTCAGACCCTTAAGCCTAAAGGGTTAAATACGGACGTAGAGATCAATGCTTTCATTGATAATTCATGATATCTGGCTGCGTATTGGTACTCTATTTTGGTATTTGTGTAGATCACCTAGTGATTTATATTTTTGACCTATTTTTTAGTTTTAAACATTTTTATCTTACCTTTTATCTTTTTTGTATTCATGCAGTCTCCCTAAGGAGATGAGTGAGGGACAACAATACCAACACCAATGGGTCGGTTCACCCCCTATGATATTAAACATCTAAGTTCCACGAGGGAGGAGTGTCATGTGATTATAATTTGTATATGGGATCGCAATAATCATATATGAGGGAACCCCAATGTGACCACAATTACCGGAATGGTTGTGGACCTAATTGGTGATTGGTTGTTGCAGCTTGCTCTGCGGACTAGTCTAACAGCTATTATGAAACATAGGAATATACTCTTTATGTCACATCCATGAAGGTTTCGAATATTGATGTCTGTTTGTTTTTATTAGAATATATTTACATATCAGCCCATTGGTTTATGACTATTAACCTGGGTAATTGATTTACAATTTTGTCTGTGGACCGGTGTTCCCATCCAGTGAATCATATGCCTAGGTTGGGGGACTTGGTCTTCAGTTCAATGGCGTCCGGCTTCCTAATCGAGGCTTGGTGCGCAAGTGATGTATATAAGGTGGTGCGTCAGAGCGTTGCCCCGAGCCCCTGGACGACATCACGTTTGACGAAACATGTAGGGCGGAGCTACGTCTGAAGTCACCACGCCTACTACGGACCCAGGACGGGGACGCTGAATATCTATAGCTTGTTGCCGGCAAATTTAAACTTTCAAGCGATTGATTTTACTTCGTATGTGAGTACCCATTTTATGTTTATAATAAACTTTTATTGATGGAGTTACGCTATGAGGCTCTCTCTCTTCTATGATGCGGGAACCATGGATCTAAATGTCAATATGGAGGTTGAGATGAGCCGATAAGAGTATTGTCTATTGGAAGGAGAGGAACAACACCAGATTCATACCCCTCAGAGGGTTATTTCTGCTAACGTTTCTGATCTGTTAGCGATAACAGATCCTCTCGTTCTGGTAAGAGTACCTCTGTGTGCCTATACACGCGTGTCTACTATCGGTGTTGGTCTACACATTTCTGGGTGAATTTTGTTTGATGAACAGTTGCTGATCGATTTCACACTGGAGGAGGAAGACCTGCTTTTCACTTTATTTATTTTTCACTTTTTTGGACTATGAGACTTTTGAACACTGTATATATATTTTATTGATTTTTTGGATATCACTGGTTATTTTGTGTCAATCACTATAACTTATTAATTGGGCAATAATTTTTTCCACATAAGGTTATATCTCACTGTAAATGAGCGCAACTGTTTTTATTATTAATCTGTCACAAAGAACTGAAGCGACGAACTGTATGTTGTCTACCGGGCGCTCAGGTTCAGCACATGATGGATTTGGTGGACAGATTACTGGGGGGGACTGGGGAAAAATCATGTACAAGTGAATGTGAGGGGCGACATCACTAATGGAGCAAGGGAGGAGGTGGAATCCTTATGGGTAGAACTGCAAAGGGAGGATAGTGGGGAAAATATTACTGGGAGTATGCTATAAGCCCCCTAACCTGGGGGAGGAGGGGAGGCGGACCTCCTATCTCAGTTTGGAATGGCAGCAAGGATGGGGAGTGTCATTATAATGGGGGATTTTAATTATCCAGATATAGACTGGGTCGAAGGAAACTCACATTTATCTAAGGCTCTCCATTTCCTAAATGTCTTGCAGGACAATTTCATGGGCCAGATGGTAAATGAACCAACAAGAAAAAAAGCGTTACTAGACCTACTGATTACTAACAATACAGACCTGATCACAGATAAGGAAATAAGGGGCAATTTAGAAAACAGCAATCACAGGTCAATTAGATTCAGTATAGACCACGCAAATAGAATACATAAGGGGAATACTAAGACACTAAATATCAAAAGAGCAAACTTCCAGAAACTACGCTCCTTGTTAGATGATATTAAATGGGATAAAATACTGGGAACAATGAACAAGGAGGAAAGATGGTTGTGCTTTAAGAACATATTAAATAAAGGTATTAGCCAGTGCATCCCAATGGGAAATAAATTTAAGAGAGCTAATAGAAGTCCTGGGTGGCTCAACTCCAACGTGAAAGGGCTTATAAGTATACTGAATGGTCTCCATCAGCATTCCAACTTTACAAAGAATGCAATAAGAAATGTAAGGGTGCAATTAGGGTGCTTCAAACGCTCCTCTCCTCCTCCAACTCCTGAGCGTCCCAGCCGCCGGTATACTGATTCGCCTCGGGTCGCCGCGTGGCCACGCCACTGACGCGTTTCGTCACTTCCAGTATTAAAGGCCTTGGGGAGATGCAGACTAGAATGCTGAATCACTGAGCACTCGGCGACCCGAGGCGAATCAGTGTACCGGCGGCTGGGATGCTCAGGAGTTGGAGGAGAGGAGCGTTTGAAGGCCGGGCGGTAGGAGGATGTTTAAATGAAACTGGCGATTGAAATATGGCTTTAATGTAAGTGCATTTTGTGTTGGAAATAAACTACTTTGTTTAAAGAGATACACTATGAGGGTTTTTTCTGCTTGTCTCCCATGATTACCATTATTGGAGAGCAACGAATCCTTGTGGTGTTGGTCCTTAAAGACGGATTTGGGATGAGATCCCTTTGCTGAATGACGGGCTGTTATTTCCTTAAGTTCTGGTGAGCCCCCAATGTGTGCACACGCATGTGGTGACCAGTGGTGAAGGATGCAGTTTTGAAACATTGAAGCTGTTTAACCCCAAAAGGACTTTATCTTTTGCACTTTACATATATTGTTTGCACTATTGTGTTTATATTTCTGCACCAGCACTTTTTTGCACAAGCTACTTTGCACAAGAATCATTCACATGAGATTAATAATTTAATTATTTTTTACTTTTACTATCACAGATTTAGTAAATTTTTACTTTGTATTAGCAGTAGTCAGCATGGATTCATGAAGAATCGTTCTTGCCAAACCAATCTATTAACCTTCTATGAGGAGGTGAGCTGCCATCTTGACAAAGGAAGGTCGGTAGATGTGGTATATCTGGATTTTGCTAAAGCATTTGATACAGTTCCCCATAAACATTTACTGTACAAATTTATGTCTGTCAGCATGGACCAAAGGGTGAGTACCTGGTTTGAAAGCTGGCTACGGAGGCGAGTCCAGAGGGTGGTGATAAATGGGGAGTACTCAGAATGGTCTGCTGTGGAAAGTGGGGTCCCCCAGGGTTCTGTCCTGGGACCAATCCTGTTTAATTTATTCATAAACGATCTAGAGAATGGGATTAATAGCTCAATCTTGGTATTTTCGGACGATACTAAGTTATGCAGAGCAATAATTTCTCCACAGGATATGGAAACCTTGCAAGAAGATCTGGACAAATTAGTGGGGTGGGCAAATACATGACAAATGAGGTTTGATGTAGAGAAATGTAAAATAATGCATCTGGGGGCCAAAAATATGAAGGCAAACTACTCACTAGGGGAGAGCCTCTGGGGGAATCTAGGATGGAAAATGACCTAGGGGTCCTAGTAGATGACAGGCTCAGCAATGGCAGGCAATGCCAAGATGCTGCAAACATAGCCAACAGGATCTTCCATGCAGTAAAAAAGGGATTAAATGATAATTCTCCCATTATACAAAACTCTGGTCCTGCCGCACCTGGAGTATGCCATCCAATTCTGGTCACCAGTCCTCAGGAGGGATGTGCTGGAACTGTAGAAGGTCCAGAGAAGGGCAACAAAGCTGATTAAGGGACTGGAGGACCTTAGTTATGAGGAAACATTATGAGCACTGAACTTATTTTCCCTGGAGAAGACACACTTAAGAGGAGATATGTATTGTACAAATACAGTAATGGTGACCCCACAATAGGGAAAAAACTTTACCGTGCAAGGGAATATAAAAAGACACACGGCCATTCACTAAAATTAGAAGAAATGCACTTTAACCTTGGATTGCGTAGAGGGTTATTTACGGTAAGAGCAGTGAGGATGTGGAACTCTCTTCCCCAAGCAGTGGTTTCAGCAGGGAACATAGATACTTTCAAAAAACTATTGGATAGGCATCTAAACAACCACAATATACAGGGATATACAATATAATATTGACATAAAAGCACACACACATTTTGGACTTGATGGACTTTTTTCAACCTCATGTAACTATGTAACAATGGGAATGTTTGACCTTTTTTCCAGAAGTGCATTTATGAGGTCAGGCACTGATGTTGGATGAGAAGGTCTGGATTGCAGTCTCCATTCTAATTCATCCCAAAGGTGTTTTATCGGGTTGAGGTCAGGACTCTGTGCAGGCCAGTCAAGTTCCTTCACCCCAATCTCGCTCATCCATGTCTTTATGGACCCTGCTTTGTGCACTGGGCCAAATCATTTGGCGGAGAGGGGGATTATAGTGTGGGGTTGTTTTTCAAGGGTTGGGCTTGGCCCCTTAGTTCCAGTGAAGGGAACTCTTAAGGCACCAACATACCAAGACATTTTGGACAATTTCATGCTCCCAACTTTGTGGTAAAAGTTTGGGGATGGCCCTTCCCTGTTCCAGCATGACTGCACACCAGTGCACAAAGCAAGGTCTATAAAGACATGGATGAGGGAGTTTGGGGTGGAGAAAATTGACTAGACTGCACTGAGTCCTGACCTTATTGATGGCACCGTTCAATACTATTTTGTATCACATTTTTTTTTACATTTTATTATATCAATTTTTGATTAGAAACACTTAATGCACTATTTACATTCACTTTTGGACCAGAGCTGCTTTCTTTTTTCTTATTCTCATATTTTGTTTTTGGTCCTATCAAAAATCAAGGCAGCAGAGATTCATAAATGTAATTTATTATATCCTATTTTTTCATTGGTTAATCCATAGCACTGTATTACACATCTCCTTAGATGTAGAGAAGAGAATGCGACAGATAAACAGGTACAACTTAGGTAGGATGATTTGGTTCATCTCGGTGTATCACCTGAGGCTATTCACTTCATTGAGTATATGTAAGGGTTTACAAGGCAGTAAACCAGAAATTAATGACACAACAATAGTTCAGGTACAAACATTACTACACAGAAAAAAAATCTTACCTGTGTGGCCTATCTGCAAATACAAGGCCCAATTAATGCCCCTGGCCAGTGGGGTCTAAAATACAGTGTGCCAGCTTTGGGGTCTTGGATATCCTGCTGGAGTGATCAGTCTGGGTGGCAGCAAATGCAGTAAAGTGTAGTGTCCAAGAGGCTTCTCACTAGACGTGCTGGTCCAAACTCAAGAAGGCCAGATGAGAGGCCACGCTCACAGGGCTGCCCACTCAAGCCAGTGTCAGTTGGACTCTGCAGCCTTCTCCATCTGGAGTCAGCAGCCTCATTCTCAGAAGCTTTGCCCTATATTTCTCAGCTACTGTAGCTCTCAGCAGTCAGTCACATGCTCAGGGTCCCACAGCTCTGAAGCATCTCTGCAGCATTGCACAGCTCACTGTTGGCACCAGCTATTTGCTCAACACAGTAAGCTCACAACACATCAGCCTTGTGGCTCTCCTCTCTCTGCACCACCTGTGCAGCAGCAGCAACAGTACACACAGCAGTGATTTCTGGTCAACACCACTGTACTGGCTGATATCTCAGTCTCTATCACATGCAGGGATGTACGACTGCCTCTCCTGTTCTGAGCATTTACTCCAGCCCCTCGTCACAGCTCAGTTGTTAGGCAGCCACTGCAGTCTCCTGCTGCCACTCAGCAACCCATGTGTTGTCCACCTCTGCAGTGTGGGCTCTCCATCTCGCTGGATTCCTTGTGGTTCTCCTTGCCTCTCTGAAGTCTATTCAGCAGCCCAACACACAGTACAGTGGACTGACCTGCAAGCGCCAAGGCTTGTGTCACGTACCTGGTGGTGGAGTCTGACAGTGCAGTGGGCAACCTCTCTTGTGGCCCTGGTTCGGGAACCCTTGGTAGAGTGGACAGGAAGTTCCAGAGCACAGGGGGACATGAGGGCTGGAATGGACACAGATGATGGTGTGAGGATCCTCCAGAGGTTCGTGCAAGGCAGAAGATTGGTAATACAGACCGGGTCAGTAACTGGCGGGCAAGTGCGGTACAGTTGGAGCAGGCAAGCGGGTAGTCGGGTACAGGCAGGGTCGTAAACGGCGGGTAGCAGAAGTACAAAGGATCAGGCAGAAGAGGAGTCATAGGCAAGCTGAGGGTCGGTGCAGGCAGAGTTCAAGCAAGGTTAGGCAAGCCGGGTCACAGGTGCAGGAAGTCTTAGAAGCAATAGCCACTGAACACACAGGGAACGCTGTAGAATGGACAGCACTGGTTGCAGGGTGCTGTCCGCTTAAATGGGCCATTTGGCGCCAATGCCAGCGCACATGCGCGTGCACTTGCTTTGTGTGCCTGCACACAGGCTTCCAGACCCACGTTCTAGGAGCAGCAGTCATTTCCCGACAGCTTGTTTCCAGTCTGTTTTTTACAGAATTCCCAGCAGCTCTCTGCCTTGTTCTCCAGGCTCACCACTGCACCTCTTGCAGTTCCTGCATGAGAAAACCAGGCAATGGACTTCTGAGGCCAGAATTAAACAGAATATCTACAAGATATTTTCCAATCTTATTACATCTGAGAAGATCTTGGACAACAGACAATTGTTAGTAAATGTTTCAAAATAAAGTGAATATTGGATTGAGTGGAAAGATACATGGATTTACATAATTGGAATGCTGTCATGGTTCTCATTTTCCGTGTTTTTTTTTTTTTTTTCACAAATTAAGATTGTTTGACCTTGTTATTACAGTTTTGTACATTTTTTAATGTACCTGAATTAATCCTCTACAGCCTATTATGAAACAATTTCATTCAAGTCCATTATTCTCATTTCATTGGGCTCTATTATGGTTGTGATAATTTTATGGTTCATCTGTTGCGCAGTAAGTATCCTAAATAAGAGAAACTTTTTTTAAATGTACTGTATCTGCTTAAAATATATCCAAGAAAAATGTATTATATATATATATATTGCATCATTAATTTCTTTTCTTTTTATGGCTTTTTTCCTTCATTTTTATTTGGTTATCCTGCCAGCAACACACTTCTCTAGGGTGGCAACGCTCACTCACTGTACTATATCTATGGTGGAACAATTTTGTCAGCCAAAATAAGGAAGTTTGTTAAAGCTATAGAACATCTTGCCTTCTCCTCACCCCTATACTATAGGTGAAAATGTTCTGTAATTAGCATAGAGCTGGGAACAGTCAGCAGAGACAGAGAGTACAGAAAGGTATCAGCTCACAAGATTTCTGGCCCACAGACAGACCTGGCCAGATTTTACCGATGTTCATTGTTGAGACTTACATATAAAATATTTCTAGGCTCATGCACACTGTAGCTCAAAGATGCTCAAAGAAGCGGCTCCTATAGACTTCTCAGCTTATTGGAGCTCTCATTTTTGTGCCTGGAAACTCTCCTCCATGTTAGCCGATGTGTCCATACACACTATGGCCTTTTCAGGCTTTTACAGACATATGCTCCTACAGGCAGAAAAAACCCCCACCAAACTTGCATTTTGCAGAGGAGCTTTCGAGCAGAATAGACGCCTAAGTGCCCAAAAATGTGCGAAAAAGCGCGAAAAGGCGCAAAAAGCACAACGAAGCTGGAAAGCACACATTAAAAAGGAAAAATGAGCTGAGGGAAGGGTTTGTGAAAAAAAAAAAAAAACACTTATGCTCCAAAAGCTCAAAGAAGCTCAATAAAAATGTGCAAAAGAGCACAAAAACGCACTCTTCTTCAAGCTTTTAGGCTCCATACACAGTGGGCCAGTTTCCCTGGTAGAAACTGCATTTTTTGTACAGAGTTTAGATGAGTGTAGGAGAGTATTACGATTTTTCTGCCAGTAAACTCTTATCAGAAACGCAAACCAGAAGGGTTTTTTTTTTCCTGCCTCTAAATGTTATGTAATTCTTCTAATGCACATGGACACATAGGATAACATTGAGCTGCTTCTACAGGCAAAACACAAAACTCCTGTAGTAGCAGTGCTTTTTAAGCCAGTGTCCATGGAGCCTTAGGCAGAGAAATAATAGCTCAAATGCCTGTAAAATCAGCTTTTTTTTAGCTGCAGTGTGCATAAGCCCTAAAGCAAAAAAAAATGTTTTTATAATATTGGATACAGCAGAGTATGGGTAAAATCTCTTTCATTTTTTTGCCATTGCTGTTTCATTGGGGAGATTTCCTTTCACTTCCTGTCTTTTAGATGCAAGTGTGAGTAAAACTCTCAAAAATGGGACAAAACCCCTGTTAATTCTTGGCCACACATTGTACTTAAGTCTCCTTTCACACTGAGGCACTTTTCAGGCGCTTTTGCTCTAAAAATAGCACAATAAAAGCTCCTGAAAACTGCTTTCCATTCAATTTAATAGATGCTTTCACACTGGGGGCGGTGCGATGGTGGAGCGGTGAAAAAAGTCCTGCAAGCAGCATCGTTGGACCATGTTTGGAGTACTTAAAACACCCCTCTCCATTGAAATGAATGGGAAGCGCTCTTTTTAGCCACATGACCATAAAAAAAGTGCACCGCTAATGGCGCAAAAGCGCCCAATGTTTTATGAGCAGTTTTTTCAGCACCTCAGTGTGAAAGGGGCCTTAGTGTAGGCTTGTGGCTATATTTGCCACATGGTGACACACAGGTGTTCTATGCATCCCTGTGCAAGCAGTCCTATTCATGTCAATTAGGATGCAGTGATTGCATGAACACAGGCGCATCTCCCAATTTGACATCTGTGCAGGTGTATGTGGGTCCCTGAATGTAATTTGACAGGTTAGGCTTTTGTTGATTTCAGTGGGGTTGGGATTCAGCATTCTGAACTTCTTCAAAGTTTCTCGAACCCTGCTAAAACTGTACCCAGGGCAGTTTGATTCATCACTAGTCTTCATCAAGCCTTAAAACAGGTGCCCTAGTGCCCTAGACTGCTCAAACCCTGAAGAAAAGGAGGGCTTTTTTCCCCCAGAATGCATTGGCTGTATTTGATATTTAATGATTTAATGGTTTTAATGATGTTTCAAAAAGTCCTTCAAATGAAATGAACTTTTGTACCAGGCACTCCTCTGCACACAAACAGTACAATAACTACAACAAAGGCTGGGGGCTGAACCCCAACAAGCATGTAAATTGTAACTGCAGCCAAGTGCAAAGCCAGGGGCATGGGTAGCTTTGGGCAGCCTTGAAAGTGGACACAAAGTGGCCACTAGGGTAGTGGAACAGATGAATGGCAAGAAAGAACACTAAACAGGCACTGCAGTGTAAAAAAAACACTAAACTGTTGTATGTATGGGGTATGTAATAGCTGGACGCAAAGCATGTGCACACAGTCTTGGGTTAAAAGAAGTTCCACAAAACAATAATGTCCAAGAAAGATGCCAAGTTATCAAAAAAATCTTACATGGTGCCAAGCAGTAATCTCAGGCAGTGATGGAATGTTAGAAGGCTGAGAGCAGATGTAGTGTGCCTATCTCCAGTCAAACACCCAGCAAGGTTACGTGGTCTTTGATGTCACATCTGGGGGACAGAGCTTCTGCCAGTTGGAACACACGCTGAGTCTCCATGTAGGAGAAGGTGGCCGGTGGCCAAACACTGCTGATATTGCTGGGTGCCTGCTCAGGCACAGGACCTTGTGAGTTTTATTTCAAACTTTGTATTTTATCCTTTTAAAATATTAAAACCTGGTTACGCTATGATGAGTATGTGTAACATCAGAACTCAGCCAGTAAGGAGGGGAATGGAGCCCCAGAGTGTGTCATTGTACATGATTCTACAAAATGTAAGCTGACCAGCAAAGCATTTGAGTCTAAGGGGTTGATTTACTAAAACTCGAGAGTGCAAAATCTGTGCAGCTGTCCATGGAAGCCAATCAGCTTCTAACTTCAGCTTGTTCAATTAAGCTTTGACAAAAGAACCTGGAAGCTGATTGGTTTCTATGCAGAGCTGCACCAGATTTTGAAAATTTAGTAAATCAACCCCTAAGTGTCTGGTGAGTGTTGGGCCTCATACACATGGGCGTTTTTTGACGCCACTTTTTTGGGCGTTTTTTGCAGCTCTCCATGTTATTCAATGGCCCTCTAAAAACGCTGACGTTTTTGAGCAGTAGAGGGCGTTGGCGTTAGTGAGCTGTTTCTAGAACGCAGGACCAGCGCGTTCTGAGGCTGTATCGTTTTGGCGTTTTTTTACACTAATCGGCAAAACGCCCGCTAACGCCGTACCGGGGTTAACCAGTGTTTTTGACGGCAACGTTTTTAGGTCGTTAGCAGATAGCAGAGGACTGATTTTTTTTTTAAGAAAACGCCTATTGACATCGACGCTCACTAACGCCGATGCAAAACTCTGAAAAAAAACACAGATTTTTCCAAAACGTCGGACCCAACGTTTTGCTTATTTTTTCTCAGACGCCCGTGTCTATGAGGCCTAAGTGTGAAAAAAAGGTGGTGTGGATCACAAAGTCACATCTTATAAAGCAGGACTTATTGCATGACCAGAGCACAGTTTGGAGTTTTATATTCACTATTGATTACAGGACTGGACTCTTTATTTAGCAAGTGGATTGCCATATGGACACTGGATTTTTATTGGTGGGCATTTGCTTTAGTTGAACACAGCAGTATGTTCTCTCATCATCTCATCACCTTGTCTGCTTCTTCACAGGTATGCGATTCTCAAGCAATTCCAAACTGTCTGACTGCTTTGCCAAATTTCTACTATAACTGGGGTATGCGATTCTCAAGCAATTCCAAACTGTCTGACTGCTTTGCCAAATGTCTACTATAACTGGGGTATGCGATTCTCAAGCAATTCCAAACTGTCTGACTGCTTTGCCAAATTTCTACTATAACTGGGGTATGCGATTCTCAAGCAATTCCAAACTGTCTGACTGCTTTGCCAAAATTCTACTATAACTGGGGTATGCATAAAAGTTTTGTACTTGCAGCTTAGGCATTTGTTAATGAGAGATTCTCACCTCCTCTTGGGATCAGAGATACTGATCTTTATGACTGGTCTGTGTCTTTCTGACCATTCCTCCCCCAATTTCATGTGTTCCTTATCAGTCCCTAATTGGGGTGTGGAATATTTCCTCATCTGATCACCTTTGTATAAATTGAGTTGTGTTCATGGGGGGAAGGCAGAGACAGGGGGGTCTTGGCAGAGTAAAGTTTTTGCAGGAGTAATAAGCAGTTGAACACAGCAGTTTAACGAAAGCAGCAAACCACGACCATCAAGGACTCTACTCCACTCTGGACTGACCACAAACCACCACCTTGGAAGGCATCCTGCAAGTCTGAAACCTATCCCCACCACCCCTTAATATGTCCCCTCTGCTTTGTCTTCTCATACTTGTATCCTCTGCTTTCAAAATCTCACTTCTTTTTCCCCCTTCTCCACCTAAAAACTTGTACATATCACCATCACTTCTACCCTCTCCCTACTACTGTTCTCATCACCTCCTGCTAATACTTAACGCACCTCCTGAGCCATGCACAAGGACAGGAAAGTATGTGCACTCATACACATCTCACTCCCATCTTACTTTCCTCACCCTCCTCCTTCTGCTAATTTCTGGGGATATCTCCCCTAATCCTGGTCCTTCGGGATTTCACACCCATGCTCGGCACCCTCCCTCCTCCAGCATCAGCCGCAATCCTGATCTTATCTCTATTCCTCTGCTCCCAACAACCCCTCCTAACTTCTCATGTGCCCTCTAGCTG
>BLSH010046192.1:1432568-1461200 GCA_018402905.1 Glandirana rugosa | reverse complement strand
CAGGATTTTTGCAACGGCAGTTTTTTGCGACCAATTGCGGCCATGCCGTAATCGCCCGCAATCGCTCGCAATCACTCGCAAAACGGCTAATCGTATTTTTTGCGGTTTTGCTATGTCGGAGTCTTGTGCGACCAGGACGCAAGATCTTTGTCGAGTGATTGCGGCTGCGGGAGATGACGAGTTTTTACAGTCGCAAAAATCTCCCGGTAACTTATTGTACCTCTCGACGTTTTTTGTGAGTTTTTTCACCGCAGTTTTTTGCGGGTACACATACTCCGGGTTGTGAGGCAAAATCTGTGCAGCTGTCCATGGAAGCCAATCAGCTTCTAACTTCAGCTTGTTCAATTAAGCTTTGACAAAAGAACCTGGAAGCTGATTGGTTTCTATGCAGAGCTGCACCAGATTTTGAAAGTTTAGTCAATCAATCCCTAAGTGTCTGGTGAGTGTTGGGCCTCATACACATGGGCGTTTTTTGACGCCACTTTTTTGAGTGTTTTTTGCAGCTCTCCATGTTATTCAATGGCCCTCTAAAAACGCTGACATTTTTGAGCAGTAGAGGGCGTCGGCGTTAGTGAGCTGTTTCTAGAACGCAGGACCAGCGTGTTCTGAGGCTGTATCGTTTTGGCGTTTTTTATGCTAATCGGCAAAACGCTCACTAACGCTCGCTAACGCCCGCTAATGCCGTACCGGCGTTAACCAGCGTTTTTTGACGGCAACGTTTTTAGGACGAAAAATAGCAGAGGACTGATTTTTTTTTAAAGAAAACGCCTATTGACATCGACGCTCACTAACTAACGATGCAAAACTCCGAAAAAAACCACAGATTTTTCCAAAACGTCGGACCCAACGTTTTGCTTATTTTTTCTCAGACGCCCATGTGTATGAGGCCTGAGTGTGAAAAAAGGTGGTGTGGATCACAAAGACACATCTTATAAAGCAGGACTAATTGCATGACCAGAGCACAGTTTGGAGTTTTATATTCACTATTGATTACAGGACTGGACTCTTTATTTAGCAAGTGGATTGCCATATGGACACTGGATTTTTATTGGTTGGCATTTGCTTTAAACAGATTTAATTTATGGTTTATTTTTGTGCCACGATGTATAGAAAAATTTGGGATACCTAGCACCCATATTTATTTACAGTTAAGGACAGGAAGATAGATGGCTGCCAACCACAATGGGGAAGCTCCAAGGGACTCTAACCAGGAAGTGATGTCACCAGAACCTGAAAGTACTCAGCCACTGACTTGAACAAACTTAAGGGCAACAGTACACTAAGCCGGTTATCAGGATGACATGTTTCTGGCCATGCCCCTTGCTCTTTTTTTACACTGGAATGCCTGTTTATTGTTCTTTCTTACACATACAGTACAATAACTTCTATTGAGGAAAAGGCACAGAACTAAGACTATTAGTTTTTGTTTGAAATGGAAGGATGGGCTTAGCACACTTTAAATTAAAAATGTTTTGATAGGAAATATACTGTATTTTATCTATTTTTATCTAAAATGACAAGAATATAATCTTCCCTCAATGATTTTAAATCCAAAACAGGATTGACTATCTATATTTGTATGCTAATAGAATAATATAAAGGCCCCTGCCCCACCAATGAATAATAAAATAGAAAAAAAAAATGTAACTAACTGAGGATAGCTGCTGCTAACACCTGAAAGGTGCTCCCATACCAAGAAAAATGCATACCAAAAAAGGTGTTGCATCACCAAACAAATAATAAGCAATGTAAATAGTAGATATTTCCAATATGTGTATAAACAGAAAGATAAAACTGTATATGTGCATCATACTGTGACCTAGTGATGTTAAACATACACCTATAGTGAAACAAATGAATACCATCCAAAGCGCACATTTTACATACACTTGGTAATCATAATAGTTATAAAATGTGTATACATAAATTGTTCGATAGAAACAAGATATAATGATCAGTCTCTTCTTAAACATCCAATATTTTAAAAAAGCTGCTTCCTCTATGCTCATAAAGGTTCCACACCATTCTGGATATGAATGTGCTCATAGGATTAAACACATGTGCCACCACTGTGCTCTCAAAACTCTCACCTCCAATCAATCGAACTTGCATCTGTATGTCATCATCCAGCAAAGTATTTCCAATTTGCAGACACCCGAGGCCAACTGTTCACTAGAACTTCCCATTGTGTAGTATGATAAACTTATCTTACTATACAATGGAAAGTTCTTTGTATGCTCTTTCTTAACATGCGTATGACCAAATTATAAATCTGGAGTTTTAAAAGGATCATACCACTAATATATTGGCTGGTATTGTGTATGGCAGCAGGAAAGTCCCTAGTAGACAGGAGGCTTTGGAGTGTCCAATGGGACACTGAATAAGCTATTATTAATTATGGAGTAGGTGTGGGATTAAATAAGTTTGCACTTCTTCCCACTCCTTTTTGGATATGTAAACTAAATATATTTTTTTAAAGTTTTTTTGGTCTTCTCTTGCAACTAGTTGTTTTGTGATTGTCTACTACTACTGAATGATTACTTTTATTGGTATGTTAGAAATCAACTAAAAAGAACTAATTAGTGCGTGTCCAAGATGGCGACGTGAGTGGCTGCTTTTACACTTAGCTCTGCTGGGCCTCTGCTGTTTCCCTGCTCCTGACGGCAAAAATCCTACCATACACCTCCAAAAACCCTGTGGATGAGGTCATCGGGTGCACCTGCCAGTAGGGGGGAAAAGCTATACTTTCCCTTGTGGAGGAATCGCTGCTGGGCCCACTCCCCTACGTAGAGGCCCAACCTAAGTGCTCCAAGCGGCTCTCACACATGGCGTTGCAGACGGACCACGGCAATTCGGCTGACTCCCCTCCTTCCTGGCTGGCTGATGTGATGGCAGTCATAGCCACATGCCAATCCACACTTACAGCTAATATCAAGGCAGTGCAGCTAGATGTGGCCCTCATACAGCAGGACCAAGGTGACCGAGATGGAGCACAGAGTCAGCCAAGAAGAAGACACTGCCTCTGAAAACACTGCAGCTATGCGCAAACTTCAGACCAAGGTTAAAGCATTGGAATACTGTGCCGAAGATGCAGAAAATAGGAATAGGAGGAACAACCTCCGCATCGTGGGCCTGGTGCAGCGGGCAGAGGGAGCACAACCGGTAAACTTTGCGGAGGACTTGTTCCGGAACCTATTGCCGGATGCCCATTTCTCCCCTCACTATGTTGTGGA
This sequence comes from Glandirana rugosa, assembly GCA_018402905.1. NCBI lineage: Eukaryota > Metazoa > Chordata > Amphibia > Anura > Ranidae > Glandirana > Glandirana rugosa. Next base: position 1,457,967 of record BLSH010046192.1, on the reverse strand, counting down.
GCGAGCGCATTGCGCACCACCTAAGCCTGAACCCCCTGGAGCACCCCCCAGGACCTTCATCCTATGCCTGTTTAACTTCCTTGACCGGGACGAGATCCTGCGAGCTTCCCGGGTGAATAGTGCCTTCTGTTTCCAGAATAGCAGGCTGTTAATTTTCCCGGATTATTCTGTGGAAACGCAGAAGCTTCGGAAATCATTCGATCAGGTGAAGGCAGCCATGAGGGTCCGCAACATCACATATAGCATCATGTTTCCAGCACAACTTGGTATTTTACTTCTCAATGGGCTTGATTACCTTTCACCTCACCGCTGAATCCGGGATATGTGAGTTTATACCACTAAATAAATCAATGAAACAGTGCAGCGCAAACAATAAGAAACAGTCTTTCAGCCAGAGAAAACCATAACGGTCAGTAAAGTCCTATTCTGTTAATGGCTAAGGCTGCGTGTCAGACAATATCTTCCAGCTTTGTTTACGAACATCATAATAACATCCCGGTGAGTCACAGTGCCTATAATATACAGAGCATGCAGGTGAAATGCACACGTGGATCCTGCCACCTCAGACACTCCAAGCCTCTCACCTCATTGACTCGACCCGCAGGGGTCACAGAGCATATGTAAGTTACACGAGATCCAATCCTGATAGTGTTCTCACTTTACTTAGGATACAGCCAAAATGCTCCTCAAAGGTGTTGCATACAAAAACAAAAATGGAAGAAATCTAGTGCTCTCCGTTTGTTAAAAAACATTCGTTTATTAAAAAAGAAGAAAATCACTCACATGGTTCAGCACCTCCACTGGTGCGAGTACAGTTAGCAGACTTGATAAAACTTCAAAAAGGACAGCGGTGGATAATGACGAACAGCGCGGCTTCAACCTCCAGGGTACGCGTTACGTCCAGTGAAATAAGGACTTCTTCAGCGTGAGGTGAAGAAGTCCTTATTTCACTGGACGTAACGCGTACCCTGGAGGTTGAAGCCGCGCTGTTCGTCATTATCCACCGCTGTCCTTTTTGAAGTTTTATCAAGTCTGCTAACTGTACTCGCACCAGTGGAGGTGCTGAACCATGTGAGTGATTTTCTTCTTTTTTAATAAATGAATGTTTTTTAACAAACGGAGAGCACTAGATTTCTTCCATTTTTGTTTTTGTATGCAACATTTTTGAGGAGCATTTTGGCTGTATCCTAAGTAAAGTGAGAACACTATCAGGATTGGATCTCGTGTAACTTACATATGCTCTGTGACCCCTGTGGGTCGAGTCAATGAGGTGAGAGGCTTGGAGTGTCTGAGGTGGCAGGATCCACGTGTGCATTTCACCTGCATGCTCTGTATATTATAGGCACTGTGACTCATCGGGATGTTATTATGATGTTCGTAAACAAAGCTGGAAGATATTGTCTGACACGCAGCCTTAGCCATTAACAGAATAGGACTTTACTGACCGTTATGGTTTTCTCTGGCTGAAAGACTGTTTCTTATTGTTTGCGCTGCACTGTTTCATTGATTTATTTACATATGCTTAAGGTTATGAATTGCCTTTATCAGTGCTTGGCTTGCAATCAAGTTTACTAATCTTTTTTCCGCATGTGCGCTGAATTTACTCTATTATAATATTAGTTTATACCACTGCCTATCTACTGTATTGCTTTTCACTTTCTTTGCACGCACTTACTGTTCACACTGCTGATCTTTGTACTGTCTGACACAGTCAACCCGGGAATCCAGAGGATTGTTGTGCCTTACCAAGTTACACTGAAATTCAAGTTTGTGCCCCTGCCATGGTCAGGAGAGTCTAACAACGGTCCTCTGGCTTCTACCATGAGGTGTTACCACATGACTTTGCTTTATCTCCCTATATATACGATATCTGCCTACTTCCACGATCAAAGGAGAGGTTATCTCAGAAGACGTTAAACTTTGTTTCACCTGAACTATTGAAGGGCCCCCCGAGTGCCTGGCCAGCCCACTCACACTACACCCCCCTGCAGAAATTGTTGAGTGGGGTGAGGTTAGCCTCTTGCATATAGGCTCCCCTTCGCAGTCGGCGTAATGCTCTAATGTTGGGACTGGAAACCTTCCTCAGTTTTTGGAGGATGGGTGGGGCAGGGGGGGGGATGTTGCCCTATATGGGTCGGTTTGAGTTTTATGTTGTTGATTGTGTTTTATTGCATGACATTTTTCCTTTCTGACAATGTACATGTACATGTACAAGATAGAAGAGATTTTCCTGATGGGTTTGCACCGTCTGGGTCCAGCAGTCTGCTCCAGAGGGGCATGGAGGAGAAACTTCAACAGGATCTCACAAAAGTGAGTACACCCCTCACATTTTTGTAAATATTTGATTATATCTTTTCATGTGACAAAACTGAAGAAATTACACTTTGCTACAATGTAAAGTAGTGAGTATACAGCTTGTATAACAGTGTAAATTTGCTGTCCCCTCAAAATAACTCAACACACAGCTATTAATGTCTAAACCGCTGGCAACAAAAGTGAGTACACCCCTAAGCGAAAATGTCCCACTTGGATCCAAAGTGTCAATATTTTGTGTGTCCACCAATATTTTACAGCACTGCCTTAAATCTCTCGGGCATGGAGTTCACCAGAGCTTCACAGGTTGCCACTGGAGTCCTCTTCCACTCCTCCGTGACGACATCATGGAGCTAGTGGATGTTAGAGACCTTGAGCTCTTCCACCTTCCATTTGAGGATGCCCCACAGATGCTCAATATAGTTTAGGTCTGGAGACATGCTTAGCCAGTCCATCACCTTTTACCCTCAGCTTCTTTAGCTAGGCAGTGGTCGTCTTGGAGGCATGTATGGCATCATTATCATGTTGGAATACTGTCCTGCGTCCCAGTCTCCAAAGGGGAGGATCATGCTCTGCTTCAGTATGTCACAGTACATGTTGGCATTCATGGTTCCCTCAATGAACTGTAGCTCCCCAGTGCCGGCAGCACTCATGCAGCCCTAGACCATGACACTCCCACCACCATGCTTGACTGTAGGCAAGACACACTTGTCTTTGTAATCCTCACCTGGTTGCCACCACACACGCTTGACACCAACTGAACCAAATAAGTTTATCTGGGTCTCATCAGACCAAAGGACATGGTTCCAGTAATCCATGTCCTTAGTCTGCTTGTCTTCTGCAAACTGATTGCAGGCTTTCTTGTGCATCATGTTTAGAAGAGGCTTCCTTCTGGGATGACAACCATGCAGTGTGCTGCGTATGGTCTGAGCATTGACAGGCTGACCCCCCACCCCTTCAACCTCTGCAACAATGCTGGCAGCACTCATACATCTATTTCCCAAAGACAACCTCTGGGTATGATGCTGAGCACGTGCACTCAACTTCTGGGACAACAGCCCTGCATACCAATTTGATGCAGTGTGCGGCGTCTGAGCACTGACAGGCTGACCCCCACCCCTTCATCCTCTGCAGCAATACTGGCAGCACTCATACGTCTATTTCCCAAAGACAACCTCTGGATATGACGTTGAGCATGTGCACTCAACCTCTTTGGTCAACCATATCGAGGCCTGTTCTGAGTGGAACCTGTCCTGTTAAACCACTGCATGGTCTTAGCCACCATGCTGCAGCTCAGTTTCAGGGTCTTGACAATCTTCTTTGAGCCTAGGCCATCTTTATGTAGAGCAACAATTATTTTTTTAAGATCCTCTCAGAGTTCCTTGCCATGAGGTGCCATGTTGAACTTCCAGTGACTAGTATGAGAGGGTGAGAGGGATAACACCAAATTTAACACACCTGCTCCCCATTCCCACCTGAGACTTTGTAACACTAACAAGTCACATAACAATGGGGACGGAAAATGGCTAATTGGGCCCAGTTTGGACAGTTTCACTTAAGGGTGTACTCACTTTTGTTGCCAGCAGTTTAGACATTAATGGCTGTGTGTTTGGTTATTTTGAGGGGACAGCAAATTTACACTGTTATACAAGCTGTACACTCACTACTTTACATTGTATCAAAGTGTAATTTCTTCAGTGTTGTCACATGAAAAGATATAATAAAATAAATACAAAAATGTGAGGGGTGTACTCACTTTTGTGAGATACTGTATCTCCCATATACCTGTTATTGATTATTCCTCTCTTAATATTCTGTCTTGGAACACTAGGGGTATGAACTCAAGAGACACACCTGGTGGGTAGTAAAACTCTGGCTCTTAAAAAACCAACGGGTTACCATTATCACTCCACATACTCTAACTTTGCAAGAGGTGTCAGTATTTTGGTGCTCAAATTGCTTCCTTTTAAACTTCTGGGCCTGACTTTGGACCCGGATGGTAGATTTGTCATTATCCATGCTCAGATTCACTACCAGAAATGGATAATTGTGGGTGTATATCTGCCTCCACCTGCCTCTTTAACAGTACTGAATCAGATCACGGCTGGGGTGGCGGAGTATGCCTCTGATAACATGGTCCTCATGGGGGACTTTAATTTGGTCCCTGACCCTGGGGCGGATAGAATGAGGATGGATGGCTCCCCACACACTGGTCTGGTGGCCTGGGCGGATACTAGACATGTGCGGTTAGTATCATTCCGAATTCAATTTTGGACAAATTTTTGTTTTTCGGAAATTCGGATGTATGCGATTTTCCGAATTACAATAGTACCGAATTTAAACAAATTCAAAATGATAAAAAAGAAAATTCGGACGAAATTCGAATTTGAATAATTTTTGAATTGTTTTCAAATATTAGTTTTCAAATTCGAATTTGAAAAGTTTTCAAATTTGAAATCGAAAAGTCCTCGAATTTGAATAGTTTTCCAAAGACAACAAAATAGAATAGAAAACAAAGGAATATAACAGAAAAAAAAAAAACAGAGACTAGAAAAGAATATAACAGAAAACAAAAGAATAGAATACAACAGAGTAAAACAGCTCTGTTCTACTCCACCAAATTATATGCTTTCATTTTCGATTCAAATTTGAAAATGATTTGAATTCGAAAACTATTCCAATCTGATTCGAAATTTTTTCTAATCGATTCGAAAACGAATTCCGAAAACGAATTAAATGAATGAAACAAATCTAACTAAACAAACTTATATAAATAACGAAGCGAAACTAAACAAATTTTATGTCTAACGGATACGTATGGCCTGATGGATGTGTGGAGGTGGAGAAGTTCTCAGTCTCGGGAATATACCTGTCACTCTGCAACTTACAAGTCCTTTTCCTTTATTGACTTAGCACATGTTGGGAGGTCTGTCCTGCTTAAGGTCAGGGAAATATCCGATCATACCCCACTATTTCGTGGCCTTGATCTCTCTATTGCCCCTGGGAATCGTTTGTGGAGGCTGTCGAGGTTTTGGATCTCAGATGAGGCGGTGGAGTTGCAATATAGGGGAGATTTACAAGGCTTTTGGGCCACCAACCCAGATTCCACTGATGTTATGACTATATGGGATGCCTTCAAGGTGTACACAAGGGGACAGTACCAGACCATTATTGCTAAGGCCCACAGAGATAGGGCAGCAGATTTGGTTAGAGCCGAGGGGGAGGCAGGAGCTCTGGAGGCATTATATGTTAGGGTCAGGGATCCTCAGCACTATATTCAGCTGCAATCACTAACTAGGGAGGTACTCCGAATCCGCACCTCTCTTACACAGAAGAAGATGCTGTATCAGTGGCAAAGAATATTTGAGCAGGGGGAGTAGACTGGGAGATTGAATCTGTCCAGGGAACAAGCAGGGGGCTTTAGAATTTCTCATACCCTAGGGCCGACGGGAGACATTGTCTCAGACCCTGCAGAAATCAACCAATGCTTTATATCATTTTATCAGCACTTATAGGAATCACGGGTGGATTATAGCTCAGAGGACTTGGTGGCCTACCTAGAGGACATAGATTTATCAGTCCCATCAGACCTATCTGAATAAATTAGATGCCCCTATTTCTGTGAATGAAATATTAACAGCCAATAAAGTACTTCAACCTGGTAAGACCCCTGGCCCTGACGGTATCCCGGTGGAACTTTACAAACTGTATGCGGATGTTCTGGCTCCTAAAATCCGCTCGGTAATTACTGAGTCTCCCGGACTCTATGGGGGAAGCTTGTATTATGGTGATCCCCAAACTAGAAAAGGACCCCTCTCTGTGCTCCTCATACTCTCCTCTTTCCCTACTGAACGTGGACGCAAAATTGCTGTCCAAGATTCTGGCAAATAGATTAAACATGTTGATAACAGAACTTGTTCACCCAAATCAGACGGGGTTCATGCTGGGATGGAGCACGGATATTAACATCAGAAGGCTGTATACCCACATTGCCATGGCGGACCCTGACAGAGCAGGAGTGGTGACCTCACTGGATGCAGAGAAGGCCTTCGACTCTGTTGATTGGGGCTATCTATGGATTGTGCTTTCTCGGTTTGGGTTTGGACCTCATTTTCTGCATTGGATACGCATGCTATATGCTGTCCTCAGGGAGCACGGCTGAACCAACAGCAGTCTCTCTGGTTCCTTCTCCCTGGGACGGAGGACACAATAAGGCTGCCCCCTGTCTCAGGACTGTTCTCCCTGGTGCTGAAACCCCTCGCGGTTCTTCTACAGGCGGATCGCAAGGTGAAGGGCATAGTGGTGGGGCGGCTGGAAGAAAAACTATCCCTCTACTCAGATGGCACCCTGCTCTATTTGGCAAAAATCAGAGTTGTTACACCCCTCTGTCCCTCGTATTGATACAGGCACACCTTTCCATTAGGTAGAGTTCACATACCTGGGGGTCAAGGTTAGCGGTGGTATTGAGGATTACATTGGGAAAAACTTAAACCCTGTACTGACACAAATCATCAAAAAAGGTGCGGTATTAACACTGGTGGGCAGAATTAATCTTGTGGGGCAATCCTAGGCTCCCTCACTTAAACATCATCCCAGACCCATCACTTTGGGCTAAAAAAGGGATCACCACCTTGAATCATATAACGCTTGAAGGCAAACTTATGATCCTTTTGGAAATGAAACGTCAATACTCATTACCTAACTCATTTCAGTTTAGATATTGGCAGCTTAAACATTCCATTGGGGCTCAGGTCCCAGATTTGGTGGTGCTGAAATCTGACCCTATTGAGCAACTCTTGGTCTCTGGGGTGATGGGGAAGTCCCTGTCATCCCTTTACCTTTACCTGACTTCTGTGAATAATGTTAAACTGACTAGATTCTTGGATAGAAAGAGGGAGGACATTCCAACCCTTAACAAGGAGATCTGGGAAGACTGCGTTTCTTCCTACCTCCCCTCTATGATAGCAGCTAAAGACAGGTTTGCACAACTGAAGTACCACCATAGGGCATACTACACCGCACAGAGACTAGCTCGTATATATCCCCAGACTGGTTCGGAATGCACTAGATGTGCCCAGGAGAGTGGAACTTTCTGGAAAATGGTCTGGTCTGGTGCTGTCCTAGACTTTGTACATACTGGGAGGAGGTGGCTTAAGCCTTGTGTACAGTTAACGATACTGTGATCCCCTGGATCCTTTGGTCATGCTACTGAGTTACCTGGAGGATGTTGAAGAGGATAGGTATACCAAATTATGTATAACTTTCACCCTCTACTACCCTACAAGAGAAATATTTCTGAGGTGGAAGCCGACTGATCCCCCGACCTGCAACTGTTGGAAACACACAGTTAATGCGGTTCTTCCCCTTTACAAACTTACGTATGAAAGCCAGCAATGTCCCAAGAAATTTGACAAGATCTGGTCAGGATGGATTGATGCATGTGGTTAGTCTTAACATGGTGTTGACTGTCACTAAGTAGATTATTTGTTAACAATCTCACAACTGCTGTCTTGGGGCCCTCCTCTCCCCCCCCCCCCCCGCCCCTGTGTTTTCCTACCCTCAGAACTACTTAGATTGGGAGTAAACACTCTATGTAACTTGGGTTGCATATTATGACATGTCTTGTTTACTTGTCTCGCACACGGATGATGTATCTTGTCTAATTGTAAGCTGGGGACCACCACTTCATTGGGGTTGATCTCCTGTGAATATGCAGATGTCATGTTCAATTGTCTATGGCTATGCAGTTATGCATATAGAAACATAGAAACATATAAACGTGACAGCAGAAAAAGACTGAGTAGTCAATCAAGTCTGCCGCTTTTTATTTTTATTTTTGTTTTTTGTTTTCACATTAACCTCGTAGTCTGACTATAGATTTATGTTTATCCCAAGCATGTTTGAAGCCATTTACTGTTGACTGTCTCACAACCTCTGTTGATAGTTTAATCCAATCATCAACCACCCTTTCAGTAAAATAATACTTTCTAAGATTAGTTTTGAACTTCCCTCCAGTTAGTTTGAGGTCATGTCCCCGTGTTCTTGATTTTGGTTTCATAGGTTTCATTTCATTGGTTTCATTCATGCATATCATCCAGTTTTGTTTAATAAAATATACCAGTTGAAAAAAAAAAATAACTAACTAAAAATGATCAAGTGTATGTAAAATATGTGGTTTGAATGGTATTCTCTTGTTTCACTGTAGGTGTATGCTTAACATCACTAGTTCACAGTATTTTGCACATATAAGCTTTTATCTTTCTGTTTATATACATATTGGAATTATCTACTATTTACATTGATTATTTTGACCATTGACAATTTTATTCATTTGCAGCTGCGTGCTTCATTTAAAGTCCCACTCCTTTTTCTTTTTCTCCTATAGACAGGGATGGAGGCATATGACTTTATTAGGGCATCACTTCATTTAAAGTCCCAAAACCCTCCTCTATTAGTTACAGTATTAGTTTTACTGTACAATATATTTGTATACTTCTTTCTGCCATACTAATGAATTCAGGGGTAGAGTTAGAACCAAGGCTATGGTTGTTAGAACATGATATAGCTCATCTACGGTTACAACTCTATAGAGCCCACCTAACAGTTGAAGAAACAACCTTTAAATAATTCTGGTTGGTAAAACGCAAACATTAATTTTCCTTTAAACATTCAGTTTTTTCTTGCTTACAGATCTGTACTCCATCAACACCATCCATGCAAAGACAGAACAGCTGGATTCCTTGCCACTGCCCCCATTTGGCATTCAGCTGGGGAATAAATGAAGATCCCGATCCTAAAATAAATATATAACAAAGTGCAACCAAAGCTTTCTTAGAAGAGACTGTTTCACAAGAAAACACAATTAACAGCCACTCATATTTCTTCATTGGTTAGTTTTGCTCTCGGATATATGAAATATATTTTGGGAAGTGTGAAGGAAACCATTATTGTGTATATAGCCATACTGAATATAGTCATTAATTTAGAAAATAGCCGTAGTTAAATACTGTAACCATACAGTTTTGCTTACTGTAGGTACACTGTTCATCCAGTTTGGCAGCAAAATATTGAGAATAATGAACAGTATATTGATAAGAAGTTTTTATTGGTCACTGCATCAAAACTGACTGCAAACTTTCAAAGATCTAATTCTTTCTTTTTTTGTGTGCTTAAAATGCACTATTAATTTACCCCGTTGGGGCAAAATGACAGTGTCAGTGTAAAGTCACCCCTCCCTTGATCAACTATCATTTTATCTGATCCCTTGCTGCTCCTTCCTTCATTGCAGCCACCACCAAAATACCCTTTGCTTCTAGGTTTGGGAGAGTTTGTGACCTCATCCTTATAAGGCATTGATAAAGCCTGACAATCATTTGCTAGTCTGAGCACCGTCACATGATGATGAAAGTTATTTCACTGCTCCCTTTATGCTCCTACACCAGTCGGCATAGGGTATTTTAATGGTATCTATGATGGTGGATGAAGTGGTCGAGGACTGGTAGAGTGGTAAGTATTACTGGGCCAGTGGGGGAGCCTTTACCAGACATTATTACTGTGCCCTGATCAGGCAAATTTATAGTGGTGTTTATTTACCAAAGCTAAATAGACTGTTCACTATGCAATGGAAGGTGCACTTTGCAAGGGAATTTACCCCTGAGTTTAGAGAATGTGGTGAAGCTTTACTTTTCAAAGAATACCCAATCATGTGCAAAAAAAAAAAAAAAAACATGCACATGACTGGATGATTGAAGTCAGCAGAACTTCGCTTCATCTACTAAGCTCTGGGGCTAATTTCCTTGCAGAGTGTACAGTGAGTTTGCCTTTAGTAAATCAACCGCAATGTCTCTTTAAAGTGTATGTCAGATAAAAATAACAATAAATACAGTACTTCTTTGCCATGCATGGAAATCTGCCCATTTGTAATACTTTTACAGATCCTGCAAGTACAGAAAGATACTCGCAGATCTGGTAGAAGTGCACTCAGTTTCAAGTCCTGTTGTGGGCTGACAACATACAGCACTTTTAAGGACTAAGTGGTGTCAGCCCTGTCCAATTGTATTTTGCTAAACTACTCAAACCCTGCCACTCTCCAACTCTTTACAGCTTTATTGCAAAATAACAATTGGGAGGACTAATGGTACTCAATGGAGAAATGATCACAGGACACAGGGCAACTACAACTCTGGCCTAATCAATGGGTATTTGTTTGCACTTATTGAACAGATATAACACAATGCTTTCAATAGTATATTTAACAGGCCAAACAGTAGCAAATGAGAGAAATGCATTGTTAGGCCTTACATACACTTTACAATATTTTTTTTGTTGTTGAAAAAAATGAGTACTATCCAGCTCAATGCAAATTGCTTTGTAGATAATGATACTGACCATTAAAGTCACCTCCTCAGACTAACAATAAAACATGATCAGTCTCAATGTCGCAAAAAGAGAAAAACAACATCTAAGCATCCCTGCGGATCTCCAATAGGCATTACCAAAGATAAAAGCCTCAGTGTAAAAAAACGAAGGACAGTTGCATTAACCTCAAGTTTTGTGCAGACTTCTAGGAGAAACACTGAGCCAATCACATGAGCAGGTAACATTTCTAGGGGTGTTCTGTACAAAAGCAATGTAAAGAATGCTTCTAATGTTGCAAGAAAGCAACATTTTATTTTTTGAGTAGTATTATCAAACTATATCTTTGCAAAGTTCACATGGGAAGGCTATGTTATCTACTGTAATTGCTAAATTGCTGTGTGTGTGTGTTAACTTATATTTACCCTATTTAGTTCTTATGGATGTGTATGTTATCTTATTTTTTGTGTAAATTGAATATTTCCTTTAAAATAGCATTGATCAAAAAAGGTTATGATATAAAATATTGATCTATTTCCAGAATAATTATGCAAAACAAACGCACTACAAACAACAAAAAAAACATTACAAAATAATATAAAATTATATTTTTCCAGAATATATTACCGTATATACTCGAGTATAAGCCGACCCGAATATAAGCCGAGGCACCTAATTTTACCACAAAAAACTGGGAAAAGTTATTGACCCGAGTATAAGCCTAGGGTGGCAAATGCAGCAGAGAGAACACAGGAATTGTAGCCAGAACACAGGGACAGGGAGCCAGAACACAGGAATTGTAGCCAGAACTCAGGGATTGTAGCCAGGACACAGGTATTGTAGCCAGGACACAGGGATTTTATACAGGACACAGGGATTTTATACAGGACACACAGACTGTAGCCAGAACACAGGTATTGTAGCCAGGACACAGGGATTTTAGCCAGGACACAGACTGTAGCCAGAACACAGGTATTGTAGCCAGGACACAGGGATTTTATCCGGGACACAGACTGTAGCCAGAACACAGGTATTGTAGCCAGGACTCAGGGATTTTATCCAGGACACAGACTGTAGCCAGAGCACATAAGGGATGAGTAAGGTAGATTCACATTAAACAGAGCTGTGCTGCTTCTAAGAGCCTTTCTGTGCTGTGTAAGTGTGATTAAACACATTGGAATGCAAAGAATGCAGAGAGAGAGCTGCAGCTCTTCACGGAGATCAGGAGGTGGGCGGGACTGAACAGCTAACATCAGCTTGTCCCGCCCACCTCCCCCACCTCCCGACATCAAGCTGAGAATCTGACACCTCTCTCAGCATTCTTTGCATTCCAATGTGTTTAATCACACTTACAAAGCACAGAACGGCTCTTAGAAGCAGCACGGCTCTGTTTAATGTGAATCTACTCATCACCCACAGACACTGACTCGAGTATAAGCCGAGGGGGGTCTTTTTCAGCACAAAAAATGTGCTTAAAAACTTGGCTTATACTCGAGTATATACGGTATATTAAATAATTATAATTATTATCACATTATAAAAAATATATTTTAGCAATGATTTTTTATGAATGTAAACCAACACATTATTCATTGTTTGTTTTGGCATTTCTTTGTATATAAATAAAATATGCATATCGTTTTTTTAAGCTTTGAATTTGTGAGGAAGGGTTAAAATGATTTATTGTAGCAGTGAATATTAAAGAAAAAGCTCACTTTTTAGTGTAGGAGTCGTTGGATGCGCATCCTCTGGTGCTGACCCTGTAAACTGCTCAACCCTTCTGACCCACGAGGTTCAGACATGATTAGTCCAGTAATGATCACCACTAATACCCAGCACAGGATAAAAGGGTAATGGACACAATAATGTAATAGCCAGCCACAGTTGTATTGAATTCCTCAATTATGGCTCAAGTAAACACTTAAGCCTGGTACACACTATTTGTTTTTTTCCATACAACCCAGCGGGTTGACAAAAAAAAGAAAAGACAGCTCTGGTCGGAGCCGCTGTACTAACCATGCAAGGTTAGTTCAGCGATCCCCCCGCTGAGCTGTTGTGATCTAACAGGGGGGAAGGCCCCTCCGCCAGAACACTGTGATCAGCGCTCTCTGCCATTCGCTGGGAGCACTGATCGGGAGTCGGTCGGCTGCTGGTTTTGGCTTTTGTTGGACACACCGACATACTGTCAGGAAAAGACTGTTTCCTAGCCTTTCCGCGGTGGTGCGCGCGCCCGTGCGCGTGCGCACGTGCCGGAAACGGCGCCTGGCGGCTCTATTTCAGTCTGCAGAGCCTGGTGGCCAGTGCTGTCCACTCTACAGCGTTTCCTACACCTGCGACCCCCAGGTGACTACTTCTGTGTGACTTCCTGTTCCTGTGACCTCGGCTTATCCCTCGGACCTGTTGATATCTGCCTGCATCTGACCCCGGCTTGTCTACGACCACCCGCTTGCCTGCTCCTCCTGTACTTCTGTTGCCAGCACATTACCGACCCTGCCTGAACCCGACCATCCGTTTGCCTGATCCCGTTGTACCGCACTGCCTGCCAGTTGCCAACTCGGACTGAACCACTATTCTCCCGTCTTGCACGAGCTACCTTGGATTTCTCCTTACCACCGGAAGGTTGTCCAGCCCTCGTGCCCCCCTGTGCTCCAGAGCTCCCTGTTCCCACTATCAGGGGTTCTCGAACCAGGGCCGCAAGAGAGGTTGCCCCCACATAAGCCAGACTCTAACACCAGGTATGTGACACATACAGAGGGGCCGAATGTCTGACTTTTTTTTAGCTGGCAAATGTCTCCCGACAATCGGCCCATGTGTACCCAGCTTTGGGGGAATAAAAACTATTCACAGCGATGCACATAATTTGAAGTAAGGAATGATAGCACAAAGTGAATGTCAATACTTAACCACTTGCGAACTGCATAACCTAGTTATACGGCAGCAGAGTGACTCTCCTGCGCCAGATCACATACCTAGTACATGATCCGGCACTTCTAGTATAAAAAAAATAAATAAAAATAGATAAAAAAATTACAGTATACTGTAGATACAATAGTTTGTAGACAATATAATGTTTGCGTAAACCAATCAATATATGTTTATTGGGATTTTTTGACCAAAAATATGTAGCAGAATACATATTGGCCTAAATTTATGAAGAAGTTTGCTTTTATTTAAAAAAAAAATATTGGATATGTTTTATAGCAGAAAGTAAAAATAAAGTATGGAACACAAAAAAAATAAAAAAAAAAATGAAGTAAGAATGTAGTTTCTTTTTCAAACTTTTCGGTCTTTTTTCATTTATTTCGCAAAACAATTAAAAACTGATCACATACCATCAACAGAAAGTTTGTGGTAAAAAAAATTATATACATTTTGTTTGTGTAGAGCATTGCATGACCATTTAAAGTAACACAGTGCCAAAAAGCAAAAAAATGGAGGAGGGTAAATCTTCCGGAGGCCAAGTGGTTAAATAATGTCAGCAGACTGTACATAACCACTGTGCATCAATGGTGACAATTGAGAGTGCAACAATGGTTTTGGGGGAGAAGCATAAGAAAACTGCCAGCTCCTTTGTGACCACTGGTGCGATGCAATGGGACCAAGTGAATGCCATTTTAGGAATGTTTGTATAAAGAAGGGATGCCAATTTAAATGGAATAGAGTCAATCCAAAGGTTTGGGATAGTATATTCTGCTAGCACATCTGGGACCCTTTAGAGGTGAAGAGTAATGAAGCTTGGCAGAGTCACATCCGCAGACAGGGAACAATAAGGCAAGGATTTCATGATATACTTGGATAAACTGATATCTACTAGCAGTGTCTTTATACAACTGGGTAAACAGAAAGGTGGGCAGCTGCCCTCTCACCAATCCTGGTATAGATGTCGTCTCCAGCCCCTCAGGATGAGCTAAGCAGTTCTTTATAACTTCACAAAGAAAAGAAAAGGTGTGGTGACAGCCATGGTGGATGATGCTGAAAAGGGCTGCGAGGATCGCTGGATAGTGGAGAGTGGCTATGGGCACTTGGTGTGACAATCTGCGGTGCAGCTACACAAATGAATGAGTTGTGCTTCACTACCGCCGGCTGGCCTGCTGAGTTTTGACGCAGCTGAATGTAGAATGTAGCTTTCTGGAATTTGTAGTTCCGAAGGTGCCTCAGAATGCAGTGAGAATTAACTGCAGCAGTATAGGCCCAAAGATCCTCTGCTTTGTGCAGGAAGAACAGCTCCTCCATAAGCAGGAAGTGATGTAACGGTCTGGGTCCCTCAATTCTATTTTTCAGTAGCTGGTTACATTAAGAAAAAAAAAAAAATTCACATATTTTTGAAGGTAAAAAAAATCGCATTTATTATTTTTTCCTACAGAAGCCCGTGTAAAGCATAGCACTCGTCATGGGTGGATCATGGGTGCAATGTCAAGTTCCTTCGCACACTCACACTGTCTGGAAGAAAGCTGGAATGTTGATCAGCATGCTCATAGTCCATTGAGAACTACAAGTCCATCTGCCACAGTGCAGATGGGACTTGTAATTTACTGATTTGCATATCTTATTCACAGACAACACGGCCGCAACAATTTTATTTTCCATTATATCTTTATTAAGTTAAGAATGAAACATCAAGAAACAAATACAACATACAAAACTAATGCACATAATAAAGGCACAGAATTAGGTCCTGAATGTGTACAGGATACAAATAAGAAAGCCACACGGATTTTAAATGTGACAGCGTCTGCAGGGCAGAGGATACCCCACCCATTGTCATATGGGTACTCCCGGCTTATTTATACTTTTTTGACACAGTTTGAAGATGATTTTAGAACAGTTCTATGGCCTCTAATGTTAATTAATACTTTTCAGACCCATTTTGAAGATGATCTCCATTTTTGCATGTTTTTATTTTTTAAAAAATATTTAAAGTTATTTCCCTGTCCCCATTTCTTTTTAGGTCACTTGTCCCACCCTTACCCACATTTCCTTCCTTTTGCAGACCTCTAGGACCTTCTAGGACTATTTTACAGCCTTTTTTGTGCCTAAAAGTCAGTGTCCCCATTGATTTCAATGGGGTTCGGGGTCCGGGACAAAGTTCGGGTTCTGTCCTGACCCGAACCTGGACTTTGTCCCAAAGTTCGGCCGAAACAGCAGAACCCGGACTTCTAGAAGTTCGCTCAACTCTAGTAGTTAGCTGATGTCATGCTTTAAGAAAGAGCAGCAGTTTTTCAGAGGTTCATCAACCGCTAAGTAAGAATACCATATTATACAGATTGCAGAGCAGATAAAAGAAGGAGGGCTCCCACAATATTTCTCCTGGTAAAGAATGCATTACCTGGTCTACTTATTTAACACAAGCAACATTCAAACATGCACACCCTCTGTAAGCAGGTTGAAATGCTGGTTATTAGAGACAGCTGCTATCCCAGCAGTTAACCTGTTTCCCTCACTTTCTATTGATCTCTGCCTCTCTCCCTGAGCAGATAATAAAAGGGGAGGGCTCTGCCCAGTCAGACAGTCTGCATGGAAGAGAAGACACAGACAGGACACAATATATAGAAAGTATACACAAAATCAGCGCTGCCTAATCAATAAAGATATGGAGAACGATTGCAGCCTTGCGTCAAGGGAATCACCAACCCACAATCAAACTTATGAAAAAAATGTAGGATGCAGCGCAAAATTATAATAATACAACAGTCATAGTCCATTTAACATGCAAATGAAGTATAGAAGGAAGTTCAAAAACATATGCTGTTTCCAGATAGTGGTTTAGTAAAGAAGGACTGAGGACTGTCTTCTTTACTAAACCACTATTTGGAAACAGCATATGTTTTTGAACTTCCTTCTATACCTCATTTGCATGTTAAATGGACTATGACTGTTGTATTATTATAATTTTGCGCTGCATCCTATATTTTTTTTCACAGACAGGACACAGCCTATAATATCCAGCCACATCACAGAGCTGCTGCAGCAGCTACCAGAGAGAGCTTCCCTGCCTCTAGGAGCCTTCCACTTATAGGGGGATTGCTTGGACCTGCATGTCGGTAGGCTGGTGGGATTGTTGTGCCTGCAGGGGTAAATGCTATGTTGTTGTTAATACCGTGCCCATGTTCCCTATTAACTTGTTGGGCACGCAATACTGGGTGACATGTGAGGCCTACCCCGTGTGGGTTCTTCTGGGCTACATTAGGTAATTTGTTACAGGATCACTTTACATGCACACATGGGGTACCTTTACTTTGTGTCATTTTCTCAATACCTTGGGACGTGGCTGAGGCTGTTGTGGGGGAATACACAACTTTAAGGTGGACCTCTACACTTGAGATGAACGCAGACCATGTATATGGCACTGTAACTGTTCTCAGTTAACTCTCAGTTCCCCCGTGACAATGTATACCTTCACCTTACCTTGCATTTTGGAGGGACACGCTGAGCTAATGTCCACATCCACCTGTCCAGCATTTCCCACTAATACTCCCCAGTAGCGGTGTGGGCCCCGCCGTGCACTCTGTGCGAGCTGCACACATTCACTCAACTCAACTGGGGAACCTCTGTGGTGCAATCTGCTCCCATTGCGATAGAAGACAGACCACCAGTGGCAGGAGTGCCGACATCTCCCTCGCTGCTAGAGACCATGCCACCTATCACAGGTACACATTATTGACAGGCTACTTGTTACACTTCCAATATTCTTGGAAACCACTTATGTCTCTACTTCACTCCACTGTACACTGGTGTCTTTATACCCAAATGTGTTAAAGACACATTCGGTGAACTATGTGTGTGTCGGTTACTTGCGATACACCTCTTTAGTAACTTCAGAGCAGGCAAGGGCAACATTGCAATACCTTACTGTGCAAAAGTGCAAAAATAGATATTTGCAGTCCAACATACAAATGCAAGGTTATTCCTTTATCCCTACTCCTAACTGCAGGCTTGTCTGCTGCCCCTGCATAACTGCATAAACGTAGTCCAGAGATCACAGTCCTTCAGAGGCATTTCTCCAGCACTGGTGTCTTCAGGACTAACTCTAGGTTAATATAACTCTCATAACCCAAAGTTGGACTGGAACTCCTTGGTTTCTCTCTCTTGCGGGTTCTTTCCTACAGGGCCAACTGTGAACTGGAACACTGTCCCATTTTTATATTACATAGGGCATGTGGGCCTGACCCAGACAGGAACCCGCCAAAAAGACTAAAATACCAGGCAAAGTATTAACCCAAGCCTCCCAGCCTGGACAGCACTTACTGACTGCTTCAACCTACTTACATGCAGTCCTCCCTGAAGAACACCAGCCATGGGGATCTGCCACGGTGGACTCTACTGTGTAAGATCTCTTGCCTATGCAGGTACACTGGGGCACTCAGAAGCCTGAGATAGGGATTAGTTTGGGGAAAAGACTGTGCACTTTGTTTTGGGACTGTTATGCTAATGTTTCCAGTAAATCTTTTAAACCTTGTCATGCCTGCTCTGAAGTTACTTAAAGGGGCGCATGGCGGTAATGGCATGCAGAAGAACAAGGCCTGTAATGTGCATACAAGGGGTAAAGTGGTAACATGCCATTGCTAGGGGCAACAAGTACAAGGGAAGGATGACATGACAGGCAGACAGCGGGAGAGCGGTATCAGCGCGGATGATGGGTTTCATGTATAGTGAGGGGAGTGGTTCATTGCCTACCTCCCTAGTGGTCAGTGCCCAAGCAATCGGGACCAGACCCTTGTGGCGGAGACCCTAGGGACCTAGCTGAATGGTACAGAAGAGAAAAGAGTTAATTATGTGTGTGCATGGGGTCCACGCTGGTGCCTGACAGGACCCCGTTCTGTCACTGGAAGAGAGGTGGCAGAGTCATGCTGGACATATCACATATCACATCCTGAGCAGAAGTTGGTATCATGGGATCTGGAGGCACCTGTATGACAGCTTCAGGTTAAGATACAAAGACACCGGGGTGTATGGCTCGGTTTAAAAGATTTCCCTGCACATGTATTTCCAACATCACTGGTTTGTAGAAACTTCAGCTCACATTTTTTACGCTGGTATTCATGTTTTCAGAAGTATCATCTGAGAAGAGATTGTCACATTTTTTAAAAATCATTTTCAAAGTATTTGGAGCAAAACGACTAGAAAAATGTAGCTTCAGGCTAACATGTTTTCAGCTGAGAAAAAAAGAGAAAAGTGTGCTAAATACCATCTGAAAAATGTGCAAGAAATTTGACAGCCATAAAATAAAAACAGATAAGAAGAAACACAAGGAAATGTAGCTGCCGGACTATCTGGTTTGACAGTGATCAGTGGTGCAGCATTATGAGGATAGCCAACATTTGTTAGGATAGCGTAGATCCGTTCACAATTTCATGCTTTACCTGGTAAATGAAAATTAGAATCTTGAGTCCCAACTTTGATTTACTCATATCATGCTCTGCCAACCCAGAAAATTTTTTTTGTCCACAATTGGCTGGAGTTATGTTTACTTTGTCTCCAAACATTTATGCATCCAATCTTCTATCTTTAATAAGCCCTGGACAATAATTCTTATCACTAACCAGCTCTGGACTAAAGGTGAGCTGAACATTTGTCAAAAACTTAAAGCATTTTTTACCCCAACATTTGATATTCCTGATATGTGCCTGCTGTGCCATGAACTTGTATGAGAAAGTATCCTGTTCTCTTTGTATTGCTTCCTCCCCCCAGCTCTTGCAGGTGAGAACAGAGGGAATGTGATCACTTATAAAAAAGGGGAAAAAAAGGCATTTATAATGTTTTTTTAAATCTATGCAAAAATGTTTTGCCTTTCATTTCTATTTTAAACTGAATGGGTTGTTTTACAAGGTGATAGTTTACAATCACTTTAAGTTCAGACAGAACACTCTCAGTGTGGGCATCATTCCTTCATAGGCCATTTAGCATGGATGAATGTGACAACTTCCTGCTGTCAATGGTTGCTATGAAAGAAGCAGGTGATTGCAGCATTACAATCACTGATGTCACCCAGTCCATTTACTTACATTGTCACATAAGCAAACAGGGCAGGGATAAAGGCTGACATCATTGCCTAAATATGGCCACATGGCAATATTTGACAATATTCACACATTCACCACTTCCCCCATCCCTATCCCAGTTCAGTGGTTACTTTTTTTATTTTTACGGGTCCCCCTTAAAATTTAATACCAGCCCTAAAGGATCTGGTGTGAGTTATACGGAAACCCCCATGCTGGGTGGGTGTCCCCCGTTAACATCTGTATCAGACCCTTATCTAGGCTAAGGGTCTAGTATAGATGAAGAGAATCCCGAGCCATTTAAAGAAAGAAGCCATTTAAAAAAAATTGTGTGGGGTTCCCTTAGGGTCTGGTATGGATTTTATGGGCCACCCCAAGCAAAAACCAAGAAAAAAGCCTTGGGTCTCCCCCAAAAAATCTACACTAGTCCCTTATCTGAGCATGCAGCGCAAGCCAGTAAATGGAGGACATGCATGAGCCCTCCTTGAACCTTACCACATGCCACACAGCATCAATAGAGGAGGGGGGAACCTTGGGGGACCCCCTTGGCAAAGCTCCTCATCCCCATGTTGATTAAGATAAGGGTCTTTTCCCCACAGCTCTGGTCCGTTGGATGTGGTGGGTGTTTATCGGAATCTGGAAGCCCCCTTTACCAATATGGGGCACTCAAATACTGTACATATTACCTCTACTCATACAAATAAACATGTAGAGTGCAAATAAAAACCCAGTGACAGTTTTTGACATGCCCTTAAAAAAATGAAATAAAATAAAAACAGTCATGGTGTAGAGATCCATGTCAATCATGATTTCCAGTGCATGATGACCCACCAAAAGAAAAAAAAAGCTCCTGGCCAACGCAGGTCAGAACCTGACAACTGCTTGCCTGCTACTGACAGATTCAGTGGATGACAGCTGATATATACAAAGGGCATGGTGTCCTGGGCATTGTCATTGGTCATATACGGACATGACCATTTTAGGTCAGTGACGTCACTGGATTCCATAGGGTGTGGAATTTTGGGAGGGACCTTTAGTAATTTTTTTTCTGCTTGCAGTCCTACTTAAAACTCATTCCAGACCTAAAGGGCCTTATCTAGGATAAGGGTCTGATCAGTGGCAGCTGGTGAAGTTTTAAAATGGTGGGGCGCTAGACCCCGCTTTTCCTTTTTGACCCCACTCACATCCCATAAACCCCACCCCTTATAAACCCCACCCACTCCGTCCCTAGTGTCAGAAATAATGCATCCTGAATTCTTTGTGGGTTGTGCCCAGCATTGGGAAGATACTACTACTACCCACAAATTTACACACACACGACTGCACATGAGCATATACCATACACACACTCACTCTCGCTTTGTGTGTGTATGCATGTATTAAAGGTCCCCCTCATATGATGATGAGTATATAGTACATAGAGGTCCCTTTCCTATGATGATGAGTAGGGATGAGTAGGGATGGGCCGAATGACCCCCTGTTCGGGTCGTACCAGAACTTTCGAACATTGGGACCCAAATGAGAAAAATCGATAGTGCCCAGTTTGAAGGCTTATTTGCAAGTAATTGGGCATGCAATGGTAATGGAGGTACTGTCCTGGGGGGGACATGTATCAATGAAAAAAAAGTTTGTAAAAATTTTTTTTAAATGAGCAGTGATTTATTGATGCTTAACCCCCCTGGCAGTATTCCCGAGTGAGGCTCGGGGTGAATTTTCTGTACCAAGAGCGGTAACCCCGAGCCACACTTGGGATTGCAGCACTGGATCCAGGTAGTGTTACTTACCTTGTCCCCTGGATCCAGCGATGTCCCCACGCTGTATCTGCGGGCTGTGTCCTCCGCCCGATGCCTCTGTGTGCTGTGCTCCTTTCCCTGTGAGCGTCGCAACGCATGGGGGCAGAGCCTGGTGGGAAAGTCAAAAAGTGAAACACACAGTAAACATACAGTACACTGTAATCTGTAAAATGGCATTACTGTATCAAATTAGTTCACATCCCCTTTGTCCCTAGTGGTTTGCCCAGTTCCCTGCATGCACTTTTATATTATATATGTCATTCTTTCTGCCTGGAAACTTGAGAATGTCCATGGCAACAAAAAAGTGTCCCCCTTATTCTACCTGTACATTGGCACATCTGCACGGTGTATAGAATCTCCTGCAGCAATAATTGCATTTATAAAGCAAAAAAAAAAGACATTTTCCCTGAAAGCTTTCTTTATTTTTTTGGATAAATTCTGGTGTCTCGTCCACAGGCTTTGTATAGAATTAACGGGTGCGGAAAAATTGGGCTTTGGGTGTCGGTGGCGCCTTCACACCATAACCCTATAAGAGGTACTGTTATGAATCTGCAGTAACATTCATGTCTTGTCTGTCTGCTTACCTCTCTGCTTGTGTACAGCTTAGAGACCCTGCACTTCTCACCTGTGTGCTTAAGTAATCTTCCCCCCAGCAGGGCTCAGCCCCTAATTAGGAACATTATATAACACTTTGTCTGCTCCGTGCCCTGACCCTTGGCTAGCCTACTGACTATGCCTTGTTGTCCTGCACTGCTGCTTCCTCTTTATCCACCAGTAGCCAGCCAGGAGCGTGACCTGGGAGACCTTGGGGGCTGCTACCTGGAGTCAGTTGCAGCCAAGTCCATCCTCACCATCAGAGGCTCTGGTGAAAACCTGCTGCCTCTTAGACTCTGCACCCTGAGGAAACCTATGCTCTAGCTCCCTGTGTATCTGTGTCAGTGCTCCAGTGGACCTGCTTTCCTGCACCATCCAGAGCTCCATTTGCAGCAGTCAGCTAAGGGTCCACAACCTTAGCGGTGCTCCCCTAACCCCAGCGGTGTGCACCTGTCACCTGCCGTCAGGTGACCTGACAGGTACTCTTGATGAAAGCAAGAATTGGCCTGTCAAAAATTGATATATACCTGTCAAACAGGTGCGGAAAAATAGGTCTTTCAGTGTTAATTGTGCCCATGAAACCTACACCACATACATTCTTTCAGATGAAATCAAAACCCACAACACTAGGCAGCCTAGAAGTCCTGCAGAGATTCCACATCCCAAAAAAACTTAATTGGTGACATTGGCATCAGGGACTTAATAGCTGCTGGTAATCCAGGACTGATTCATTTTGATAAAAGTCAGACGGTCCACGGAGTCTGTGGACAGACGCGTTTTATGATCAGTAACAAAACCTCCAGCAGCACTGAATGCACATTCAGAAAGCACACTGGATGCAGGGCAGGCCAGCAGCTCAATAGCATACTGAGCAAGCTCTGGTCAGTGGTCTATTTTCAAGACCCAGTAAGCCAGTGGATCGTAGACTGGAAATCTCTCCATTTCTGTTTTCGCCCCTAGAAAATCATCCACAATGTGATGCAGACATTGCCGTTGGGATGTGGAAGCTGACAGCCCTGGGTGGTGAGGACTAAAAAAATGGAGAAATGCATCACTTAGGTGGCCGCTATCTGCACAGCTCCTCTCTTGACCAACAGAAGCCTCAAAATTGTAACCTACCAGAGTCTGGAAAAGCGTTCAATAAACTCCTCTTTAAGGTGTCCTCAAGAGATTTCATCTTCTGCATTATCTATGAGGCCGGGATGAGTTCTGTGACTTTACCCTTATAATGGTGGTCAAGGAGGGTTGCCAACCAATAGTGATCCTTCTCCTGTATGCCACGTATTCTCGGGTCCTTTTGCAGGGTCTGAAGCATGAGGGAGCTCATGCACTGCAAACTTGTGGAGGCATGAGAAGCAGACTCCTTGGGGTCACTGTAGATTACAGTATCTGGAACTGCCTCCTCCCAGCCACGTACTACTCCCAAGGGTTCTGGGGATGGAAAACCATTGCTTACTGTTTGACATATGTCTTCCTCTGCTTCAATGCCTCCAAAACTGCCAGAATCCTCCTCCTCCTCTCTCTCCTCTTGTGTGTTCTGTGGCATAGGAATGATGGTGTCTGCATAAAGTGGGCCTTGAGAGGAAAGGAAGTCCTACCTTCTTCCTCCTGCTACTATGCCTCCAGTGCCCTGTCCATAATGCCATGCAGAGTCTGCTCCAGCAGGAACACAGCAGGGATTGTGTCACTGATGCATGCATTGTCACAGCTCACCATCCATGTGGCCTCCTCAAATGGTGACAGTACAGTGCATGCATCCTTTATGAGCAGCAATTGGCGTGGGGAAAAAAAGCCTAGCCAGCCTGAGCCTGTCGCTGTGCCATACTCACACAGGTAATCATTGACGGCCCTCTGCTGCATGTGCAGCCACTGCAGCATTGCCAAAGTTGAGTTCCACCTGGTGGGCATGTCACAAACCAAGCAGTTTATGGGCAGGTGGAATTCCCGCTGAATTTCAGCCAACTGAGCACTGTGTATGACCGCCTGAAATGGCTACAGACTCTTCTGGCCTGCTTTAGCAAGTCTTTCAACTCTGGGTACCCATTTAGGAAGTGCTGCACCACCAAATTGAGGACATGTGCCATGCATGGCACATGTGTTAATTTTCCCTGTCTAAGAGAGGACAGGAGGTTTGTGCCATTATCACACACCACCATTCCTGGCTCCAGCTGGCGTGGCATGAACCACCTCTGGGCCTGTCCCTGCAGAGCTGCAAGAATCTCTGTTCTGGTGTGGTTCTTGTCCCCTAGACACACCAGCTGAAGCACTGCATGGCACCGTTTAGCCTGACTCAGCAGAGAAGGGCATGAAGGAGGAGGAGGAAGAGGAGGAGGGGGTAGAGCTGACAAATCTCGCATCATCACCAACTGTATGGAGACGTGGGGGCACAACAAGCTGCAGTACTGAGCCATGTCCTGCATCCTTCCAAGTTGCAAGCAGAGTTACCTAGTGTGCTGTGAACAAAATATATTATCCTTGCCCATGTTTGCTGGACCATGTGTCAGCAATAACGTGGACTTTGTGGCTGACTGCCTTGCCCAATGATGCCACAACATTGCCTTCCACGTGATGGTAGAGAGATGGAATGACCTTATGTGAAAAGAAATAGCGACTGGGAACCTGCCATTGTGGTACAGCACATTCTGCAAATTCACGGAAAGGAGCAGGATCCACCAGGTGGAAAGGCAGAAGTTGGAGAGCCAGCAGCTTTGACAAGCTTGCATTTAGATGCTGGGCAGGGGGGGTGGCAAGGACTGTATTTTTTTGTCTGCTGCAGCAGACGGGGCAGAGAAATGTTCCGGCTATAGTCTACAGCTGGTGGTGTGCTGCTGGCAGATGTGCTGCAAGGACCTGGGACATCCTGCGCTATGCCATCATCCCTGTCAGTGAAGGCTGCTAAGAGGTCATGAGTAGTGTTGAGCGAACCCGGACTGTAACGTTCGGGTCCGTACCGAACTTTTGGGTGTCCGTGGCACGGACCCGGACCCGGACATTTCAAAAATCGTTCGGGTTCGGTCCGGGGTTCTGCTATTTTACTCCACGTGTTGTGAAGCTGCAGGGCAGCCAATCAACAAGCGTTTCACTGGTTTGCCCTTAGAAGCCATCACAGCCATGCCTACTAATGGCATGGCTGTGATTGGCCGGTGCATCATGTGACCCAGCCTCTTTATAAGCTGGAGTCACAGTGCTGCAGTCACATGCTCCTTGGGTTAGTATAGGGAAAGGTAGCTGACGGCGTGAGGGACAGATTTTAGCCATTTTAAGACCTGATCCTGCATCCTGAGATAGATTACTTTACTACTGCTGTCTGTGCTGTTGCTCTGAGGACAGATAGCAGAAATTAGAGAT
>BLSH010046192.1:1388071-1406323 GCA_018402905.1 Glandirana rugosa | reverse complement strand
CCCTCTAGCACTTGCCAGGACTTTGTTACAGCCATTTTTGTGCCTAAAAGTTCGGGTCCCCATTGACTTCAATGGGGTTCGGGGTCCGGGATAATGTTCGGGCAACGTTCGGTGCCAAACCCGGACTTTTTTCCAAAGTTCGTTCGGACCCTCCGAACCCGACCGTCCAGGTGTTCGCTCAACTCTATCCTTAACCAGTTCAAACTTATCAAAGTCTTGGTTGGGACAAAATCCTAGACCTTTCATTAGAATGGCAGTCTCAGGAGCTGTGAGAGGATGTTTAGACAAATTGACAATGTTCATCCCAGAATTGGTGCTGGGGCGAGCATTGTCATGTCCTACTAAGTGATGTTCTGAGAGTGTGTGGGTTTGTGTCCTTTGGTGGTATTGGGAATGGTGCGATTGTGAAAAGGGGGTTCTCAAAGATAGGGGCATGTGGAGTAGAAGAAATATCCCTCCGATCTACGTTGTGAGTGACGTGTTTACTTGTTTGTGTATGTCTTCATTGGAAGCAATAGAAAAAAACGTGTTCACCACACCTGTATGTGTGTTACCTGACACCAAAGAGTTGGGGAATTGAGGAAATATACGACAGATTTGTTTTTACTTTTGCTTAGACATATGATTTACCTAATCAATGTGTGGAGTTTGCATGACTCAATCTTCTTTCCATTTATTTTCTACCAACCTTCATACTTCCTCTCTTTAATTTATTCCAACAGGCATTGCTGTAAGAAAAATTCATACCATACATATGAATGGAATGCATGAACTTTATGTGGCTTAGACATGCCAGCCATTTAGTGAATACATCTGAATATTCATGAGTACTTAATTTAAAATATTTTAATATTCAGAAAAGATAACACATATTCTTAGGCTGATATCATATCATAGTCTGATGTGACCTAAATCTTCTGTGTATAATACTGACCTAAGGAGCCCCATAAACTGCTGAATTAAAAAGTAAGTTCTTTCAAGAAGGAAGTGGAAAGTGCAAATGATGTACAACGTGGGTAACCAAGAGCAAACAATATGATCCCAATTTAGTGCACTCAGAACACTGAAAGAAGAATTTTGATTGGTTGATTTGGTTTAATGCATTATTT
Organism: Glandirana rugosa; assembly: GCA_018402905.1. Taxonomy (NCBI): domain Eukaryota; kingdom Metazoa; phylum Chordata; class Amphibia; order Anura; family Ranidae; genus Glandirana; species Glandirana rugosa. The sequence continues at coordinate 1,405,214 of BLSH010046192.1, read as the reverse complement.
ATGTACATACATCTCTATTTGCCTTTGGAATAAGTCCTCACTGGCACCTTTTAATAAAGCAAACAGAGCAATGGTAATGTTTAACAGCAGTAGGAAACAGAGTAGTGCTAAATATGTTGAATTTCAAGACAAATTTGTGAGTATTCTGGTCCTTGCAAATTTTTGCTGTTTTACCAACCCTACTATGTAGTCTCTACTTTTCTGCAAATTAGTTTTAGTTCTTAAAGCGGAGTTCCGCCCACACACACACACACATATATATATATATATATATATATATATATATATATATATATATTTTTTTTTTTTTTTTTTCCAAAGCAACTGTTTTAATTTAATTACTCTCAGGTTGTAATCACTATTTTTTAGCAAAACCACCTCTGTATTTCTTATTATTTTAAGAAAACTAACTAACCTTTGTTTTGGCTGTGTCGCACGTTTCCATCTTGCTTGTGGGCATGCACCCCCCCCCCCCGATCTCACGCATTCGCATTAAACACAGGTCGCAGCGCAGGATACGTTTCTGGTTGCTATTACAATCACATTTAAATCTCATGATGCTGAGACTCCTGGGAATCATGCCACACATCTCCCAGGAGCCAGTGCGCTGCAGGGAACTACGTACATCGCCGTGGAGGGGAGAGACTGGAGGAGAGAGAGAAAGCCTTGGAAACAAGGTAAACAAAGAGAAAATAAATGCCCAATGCAGTCACTATGGTCAGTTCAGAAGCTAATGATGACAAGTTTAAAAAGTGGGAGGAATTCTGCTTTAAGACAGATCTATTTTCATTTTTTTACATTTAAATGGGAACTGCCTTGCTTGAATGAAAAAAAATAAAGTTACAAAAGGACCAACATTTTTATATGCTTTACAGTTCCTTCTTCCGTGGAGTTCATTCTAGGTTAGGCATTTCGTCACATGACTAATTGGGAAGATTAGACAATCTGCATTCTAGTTCTCACCTTTAGCTGTAATCTCATGACCAACAATTTAGGCTTTTGGTCATGTGATCATTAGAAATGAGTTACTAGACATGTGCATGACGCATAAAAATTTGTTTAGATTTGATTTGTTAATATAGTTATTTTGTTTCTTTAAATTTGGTTGCTTCATTCAATTCGTAATCAGGATTTGTATTCGGCATTCATATTTGGAATCTGTTTTATGTCTTCTTCGAATTTACCGATTTTTTTCGATTCAAAGCATACAAAACTATAAATTTTGAATTGGTTGAATTGAAAACTTTAGATTTTTTTTTTTTATTCGAATGTGACAAAGTGAACAAACAAAAAAAAAATCTTCATCAAATAATTACAACTCTTTAAATCACCTTTGGCTTAACAAAAACAGCATTATTTTGAAATGGTACTATAATAACACACACAGTCTTTGATTTCAGCAATACGTGTACAGGTAGAATTAGACTGGACTTCGATGTAAAATTTGATTCGAATTTCAGTCCAAATTCTCTGAAATTCGGACAAATTTTGTTTTGTTATTTGGAGAATTCAGTAAAACTTCTTTATATTATAATTCAGGTATTTGAATGTATCTGAATCTCTGTATAGCAAAAATGTTGTCTGGATATTAATTCAGGACAAAACAAAATGCACATGTCTATGAGTTACCATACTTGTCAGATATGGCGCCATTGAAATTGTGATGTGATAGATATCAAACATGATATGATCTTGATCATAGGAGAGGTAATATATCTCATCTGCCTCCTGGGCATTATTATATATGCATGTTTGGTATTCAACTACTTATTATTCTCTTAATTGCTTGTGTAAATATTTCATATCAATGCAGCTCCATCCAAACACTGATTAAAATGTATAAAACTTTACTAACAGAGGTTTAAGATAGCTATTGACATGCTCTGGTTTAAGGGACGCTGCTAATAGGGTTTAATGACACTGGGTCCGGAGCCTTTGTGTGGGTTTGTGCATTTGAAAGAAACCATGATATTTTGTATTTCTGAATTGCTCTAAGACTTAGCGCTCTTTTTTGGTGGCAGATTTCCACGAAAAATGAAACTCCAGTTTCACTATACTGTACTGTTAAGGAAATTGTAAATTCTGTATAAAATTGTATTTTATTTCGTATGGTTTGCCCATGTATTGCACACTACACTCGCTGTGCACACAACACTAATAATGTCTTGATTACATGCATTCTTTTGAGTCCTGATTAGAATTAGCTTGCCTATGTTACGCCCCTTGTTACCATACAAGTACAACTGTAACGTTAATGTGATACCTATGTAATCATGTGAATAAAAAACGTTCAATTACGTCAAATAAAACAGAACAGTTATTTTGGAAAGATGCTGAGTGTATCTTTTTGTGTCTGTTGCCTACTGCAGTAGTTATTAATTTGGAACCACTAATCAATATAAGAATAGTAGTTACCTATCTATAAAATTTCCCCAACAGTACAACAGTACTAATATGGGGGGTCCTTACCTTTCAGAGCCCTAAATAAAACAGCAGCTGAATATTTTACTGGGAAATAATTGTTTTTTGCAGATTCCACCTTTATTCCAGATACTACCTCTGTTGGTAAATGGTGACCAAGGGATATCTGTTTTTTTTTAATTCTCTTCAATTTATACAGCCATCATACCATAATATTTTCAGTTCTCTGTGTGTGTTCAGTTTTCTGCGTGTTTTTTGGCATGTATGCCGTCAATGGATACTGTTACCTAAAAGTGCGGGCTTCACCCCCTGCAGCATGGAGTGGGAGCCTCTCCTGTCTCCACATCACTCACCTGCCAGAAGACTGAGCCTTGGATCCTCATCCACTTCCCTCTCTATGCTGTGCTCCCATCCCTTTGGTCTTGTGTAGTGATGTGTTGAAGGCGTTTGGGTTAATTTGGCGAGACATTCATCAAACTGCTCCTAAGTTCAAATGTTAATCTGAAGCCTATTGAGGTCCATGGAAGATGAATCTTTAAAATCAATACTGGCCATTTTCAATGCTAATAGACAAGGCAATCAACAATTTTATAAAACCTAAAATGTAATTTTACCCATAACAATTTGATGAAAAATAATGTTCTTTAGCAAGGAACAACATTGTACATTAATAATTATGCCACTAAAATTAGTGTGTGCTGTAAATTGCCTCCAGCATTGTTCCTGTTTCTTCTTGCTGAAGGCTGCCATTTTGCTAAAGTCTAGAGCCCCTGAGCAGCAGTAAATCTTTAGGCTGTAAGCAGATCGGCCTCTACATTTTTGACAACTGTCTCAAAATAGAGAGCAACTGAGCATGTGTAGAGCAGGGTAAGATAGTGAGTTACTGTATTTTAAACAGTATAGACACTTATTTTTAATGTTTTACATAGCTATACCTGTAAAAGGGGCCATCCTGAAATGATCTAGCAGGACTTAATTGTCTGACTAAAGTTCCACTTTAAAGTGAAACATTAAAAAAGCAAAATTCTAGTGCCTTAATTAAAGTGATTGTAAAGGCTTGTTTGTTTGTTTTTGTTTGTTTGTTTTTTTTAAATAACAAAGATGTTATACTTACCTTCTCTGTGCAGATTTGCCCAGAGCAGTATGGGAGCAGATCCTCCTCTTCTTGGGTCCCTCTTTGCTGATCCTGGCCCCTCCCTCCTATCGAGTGCCCTCTCAGCCAGCAGCTTACTATAGGGGCACCCGAGCTGAGTCAGAGCTCCGTGCATCCATTCAGACACAGAGCCCCGGCCTGGCCCCACCCCATCTCTCCCCTGATTGGCTGACTGACTTTGATTGATGGCCGTGGGAGCCAATGGCACTGCTGCTGTATCTCAGCCAATCAGGGGGGTGTCTGGGACAGCTAGGACACTTGAGGACATTGCCTCAGAGAGATGGGCTCAGGTAAGTATTAGGGGTGTACTGGGGAGGCTGCTACACACAGAAGGTTTTTTTTTTTTTAGAATGCATTAAGATAAAAAAACCTCCTGCCTTTGCAACTCCTTTAAAGGTGCAGGTCCCAGAACAAACTTTTAATCCTAATTATTTTTTTTTTATTAACCCCAAAATTTGTAGTTAAAATGTATAAATAGTTTACCTTAATTTGTTTTTGTTAAATATTTCTTCCCCTTCTCTTTTTTTCCCCCCCTCATCTTTGCTAATTTGTGTTCATAGGGGGTTATTTATTAAAAAGGCTTGGTGCGGGTGCGAATAGAGAGACGCACTTAGAGGGGAACAGACACTTACCTCACATACTGCTTGCGTCCCAAATGGGAATCACACTACACTATTATAAACTCCCCGCAATAGAGGCTACATTACATGACTGGAATTTATTCCACGCCTTAACCCCAAAATCAGAACAATCTGAATGCAAGGACCTCACCATACAAATATATGAGTATTTGATCCCGGGCTTTAGACTCCCACAACTACTACTTAAAGAGGTCAAAACACATATAGAACTGAAATCCCATCATGCCACATATCCTTCATATGCCACATATCAAATAATGCATCTACACAGATCACACACGAATCTTCATTACAAAGTACATAAAGAGGCTTGGGAATACCTGGAGTCTCAACAAATAAATGGGAAAAAAGGGCTATCATGGTTCTATAATAAACTCCAATCCACTACAGAACTCACCAAATCATCTAACATGTTGAATTGGGAAAAAGAACTGGGAACCCACATCACAGAACGAGAATGGCAAAAGGCATTATACTCCCAACAAAGACACTCCCACTGTGTGAATCATTGGGAACTAGCATTGAAAATATTATACAGAATGTATATGACCCCTGTACGGATATCACAAATTTATCACAACGCATCTAACCTATACTGGAGGGAGTGCGGGGCCACTGGCTGTATCCTACAAATATTATGGAGTTGCAAGGCTCTTAAAAGTTTTTGGAAGGGGGTATTTGAACTAATTGCAAAAGTTACAGGGATAATAATCAAACTTAACCCTAAGCTGGCACTTTTGAACGTAGGCATACACTTAATTACCCCACAATTCAGGCCACTAATAACTCATATGCTGATCGCAGCAAAACTGACCATAACTTCCAAATGGAAAACCAAAAATGCCTCGAATATATCCGAAGTGATATATAGGATGCAAACACAATACGCTTATGAAAAATTCTTTGCAAAAAATACCCGAAAAATATCCAAATTTACCTGGCTATGGGGCGCCTGGGAGGACAACTACCCATTGGACTGAGAGCTAATGTAAGAGCATAAGATTATATTGAAAACGTAAGGGTGGCAAAAGAGGGCTTCAGATATCCGTCAGGCACTCTTCACCTTTCTTCTTTCTTCTCTCTCTTCTTCTTTTCTTCTCTAACCTTTAATACTAGAGCTTTAAGTTCCACTTTTCCCTCTTGGATACGTTAAAGGATGGGTTACAGCCTTATCTATATTTAAAATATGCATACATTATCTAATGACATACACACATGCGACAACAGAACATTGGGCGCGCCTCGCCCTTGGCGGTTCGCAAATAGAGTTTGCCTGGCACCGGGGAGCAGTTAGTTCCCGATGGGGCACCCGGGGGCTAGGGCAAGCTTTACAAGCCATCTTCAACAATGTTCTGCAGAGGGAAGAGTAAGGGCCATTACATACTAACTTTACACTTCCTTATGACATACTCCAAAAATAAAGAAGCTTACTGGCCGAGATATGTATACCATATTGAGAAAATACTCTGTTAGATTGCTGATAAGTGTATAGAACAAACTGTGTATACTTGTAACTCTATCTTCTGCATTAATACTTGTTTATGCATAGAAAACCCAATAAAAATCTATTTGAATGAAAAAGGCATGGTGCAAAATCTGGTGCAGCTCTGCATGGAAACCAATCAGCTTCCAGGTTTTATTGTCAAACCTTACATATACCAAGCTGAAGTTAGAAGCTGATTGGCTACCATGCACAGCTGCACCAGAGAGCACCAGTTTTTTACAACTCCCCCACAGTGTCAAATAAAAATCTCAGGGCAGGTGGTGTACACTTTTGACATCCTTGAGTGTAAGAGGACCTTGACCCAGCACTACTGGTGGCCGCAAAAAGAAAAAGAAAAGAGTGACAAAAAGATGAGCGCAGTCACACCTTGGCATTGTGGTGTGTTGCCTTAACGCATGTTTTTCAAGCATCGGCATGTGTTGCATTAAAGTGGTTGTCAACCCGTGACAACCACTTTAACCTACAGGTAAGCCTATAATAAGCTGTCCCTTCACTGAGATTGCGCCGTGACTGGCAGCTCCCGCGTGCATGCGCGGGAGTGACGTCACACGACTCCAGCCAGTCACAGAGGAAGGAAGAGGGGCTGAAGATGGACGCTGCCTGCACAGGGGACATGTGCGGGCTTCCAATGCAGGTAAGTGGCACCAAATGGGTTAATATGCGATGCATAGTGGCCCATTATGCTTTTACATTACAAGGTAACATAGAGGAAGTAAACCCCATCAGGACTTACTTCCTCTTTAAGTCAATAAGGCATACGCAAGTGCTGCAATGCATGTGCATATGAGGTGTGGTGCCTTATTGCACTGGGGTGCCATTCTAAATTAGTGGCACTGTAATATACTAATGAATGTAATGTAATCATAATGTTACCGCAATGCACCACATTGGAAGGATATGAATGGGCCTTAAATCTCAGGACAAGATGGGCAGCAATAGGAATAATTTAGCAAGTAAAACAGCTCCCATCAATTTATGGTACTTCACCTGTGTGTTTTGCTGTTTGCCTAGAGTTTAGCTTTAAACTTTAAAGTACACTATACTGTCAAAAGTATTGGGATGCCTGCCTTTACACACACACACACACACACACATGAACTTTAATGGCATCCCAGTCTTAGTCCGTAGAGTTCAATATTGAATTGGCCCACCCTTTGCAGCTATAACAGCTTCAACTCGTCTGGGAAGGCTGCACACAAGGTTTGGGAAGGTTTGACCATGCTTCCAGAAGCGCATTTGTGAAGTCACGCACTGATGTGGACAAGAAGGCCTGGCTCACAGTCTCCACTCTAATTCATCCCAAAGTTGTTCTTTTGGGTTGAGGTCAGGACTCTAAGCAGGCCAGTCAAGTTCCTACCCCCCCCAGACTTGCTCATCCATGTCTTTATGGACCTTGCTTTGTGCAGTGGTGGGAAGTCATGTTGGAACAGGAAGGGGCCATCCACCAACTGTTCCCACAAAGTTGGGAGCATGATATTGTCTAAAATATATTTTTTTATGCTGACACCTTAAGAGTTCCTTTCACTGGAACTAAGGGGCCAAGCCCAACCCCTGAAAAACAACCCCATACCATAATCCCCCTCCACCAAATGATTTGGACCAGTGCACAAAGCACAAAGCTGTACAAAGCTATGGGACTGGCAGGATCACCAGGTATTTCACTCAAAGAAAGTGATACAAAAAGAACAGAACACTTTTTAATACAAGTACATGGTACAACATACAAATACAGTATCAGACATATGAAATGTTGGGGTAACATACACATTAACAAATATTGTACGTATTGTTTAGATGTAGGCCTGGATTTATGATTATGCTGTTAGCTTTTTTTCTAAACAGCTACAAAGATTATTCAATTAAAGCATAAGTCCACTTTTGTTGAGAAAAAAACATTCCCCTCTGGGTGATCTATGTACACTACAAGGATTTTAACAAATGTTGTTGCAGATTCCTACCTTTTGATATTCTGAAGAAATCCCTGTGTGTTTGTCTGTGTCCATGTGGGAAATTGCGTTTAATGGGAGTGGTTTCATAATTATCAACCAGCTGTGCATCTGTAGGGCTCTAATGTTGAAAATTGCAGGGCCTGCATCCCTTTAGACGTGATTTCCTATTGGGAGTATCTCACCAAAAATTAAATTTTTGTTGCAGGGGATGCCTGAAATCTGACTTGTATCTTAGGGCAGGCCTCAGGGAGAATCATTGGGCCAACCTGCAGCTCTGTAATTGTCTGAAATTGCAATGCAATATGGCTACCTGGTTAGCTTAGTGCAGACTTCTGGGAGAATCAGTGAGCCAATCACACAAGCAGGAAATTATGTTTCTGGGGGGCGTTCTGTACACATTCTTTGTACATAACACCTCTAAGTAGCCATATTGCATTGCATTTTTAGAAAATTACAGAGCTGCAGATTGGTTCATTGATTTTCCCAGAAGTCTGACCTAAGATACAAATCAGATTTCAGGCATCTCCTGCAACAAAAATGTAATTTTTGGTGAGATACTCCAAATATGAAATCACATCTAAAGGGAAGCAGGCCCAGCAGCTTTCCTCATTAGAGCCCAGCAGGTGCAGCAGCTGATTGATAAATATGAAACCACTCCCATTCGACTCGCTTTCCCTCATGGGCACAGAGAAACCACACAGGGATTTCTTCAGAATAAAAGGTAGAAATCTGTAACAAAGTTAAAATCCTTGTAATGTACATAGATCACCCTGAGTGGAAAGTTTTTTTCTCAACAAAAGTGGAGTTACTCTTTAATAACATTCAATTACAATATGACTTGTGCCGCAATTGTATACACTATATTATGTTTTCTTTATTTGCTATTTTTTTCCCTACAAAAGTGGAGCTACCCTTCAAGCATAGTTTCAACGTGAGAAAGCAAAAGTAAATTAAAGTTGACATAACATTTAACAAAGAGCAGAATAAAACATCAGTCTCACAATATATAGACCTAGAGTTGTAATTATAAAAATAATTTGGTACGCGTTTCATCCCGTGAACCTGCATGCATGATCATTTAGTGTTAATGGGGGCAAAACTCAAACTTAGGCCTCTCCAGATTGAACATTTTTCATCCATACAAAATAGAGTGAATCAAGAAAATATCACATTATGGTCACTGGATGGCACTGATGATCATAGTAAATTAGTATTTATTTAAAAAAAAGAGCAGAAGGGTGGGACTTTTAATAAAGCAACGGTGGGTCAGGTCAATACCTGACCCACCGTGCCCTTCATTTAAAGTCCCATCCTTCTAATCTTTTTTTTAATGCAAATAGGGATGGAGATACATGACAACGTCATGTCCTCATTTAAAGTCCCATTACTCTACTCTCCTAATAGTATTTATTTACTATGATGATGTGCTATTTTCCTGATTCACACATTCAAACTGGAGAGAAAATAGCCTAATAACATGTGACTTCATCCTCTATCGCACAGAACAAATGTGCATGCAGTTTCACAGGATGAATAAATTCTTATATGTCTTTTTTTTTTTAAATAATTGAATATATTTTTTTATAAATAAACTCTTAAGTAATTTTAATGATGGCATAAGTTCTGTTTTTCATAATTATTTTCATATTGTCAGATTGTATCATCTTGTAAGTGTGTTACTTATACTGAACATCTTTTAACGTGACTTGAATGTGTCCTTTACAGCCAGTCAAACAGACCTTCCATTCTGGTCCATTATTCTCATCTCCTTGGGTTGTGCTCTGGTCTTGATGACTTTATGGTGCCTCCTTTGCATAGTAAGTGACCTAAAAGAGAGAAGCTTTCCATAAGACGCATCTGCTTAAAGTGTATCTAAAGCCAAGAACAAACATGTTACATATCATGGCTTTACATTCCTTAGATGTGGTAGCTGCATTGATATTTTTTTTTCTTTATTTTCACCTAGTGATCCTGTCTGTAACTCACTTTCTGCTGTAGAGTGATGTTCACTTATTATACTATATTTATGGAGAAGCATTTATGTCAGTCAAGTTAAGGAAGTGTTTTAAGGTTACAGAACCCCTCCCCTTTCCTCATCACCATACACAAGGGGAAGGTATCCTTTAATCAAGTGGTTCTCAACTCCTGTGCTAAGGACCCACCAACAGGCCAGGTTTTCAAGATAACTGAAATACATCACAGGTGATATAATTTGCAGTGATTGCAGTATTCTAGTCTGCATCTCCCCAAGGTAATATTTAATATATGGCCTGTTAGTGGGTCCTGAGGACAGGAGTTGAGAACCACTGCTTTAATCCTTTAATCTTCACAAATTTTGGAAAAATGCTAACAGCCATCAGTCAGTAGAGGGCAAAGGAAATTAATTAGCTTACACGTTTCCTTGAAGGACCATGTATTTATTTGTTTGTAGCACCCTCCTATGTAGGTGCTAGATGAGAGCATCCTTTTGGGTCTTTCTGACTAACAGGAGGATCATTAAGTAAATTTAGAATGCTCTCTGCCTACCAGAGAGCAGGATCTATATGTGAGGCCTGCTCATGGTGCTCAGGTGCAGCTCAGCTTGTATGAATGTTTCACACTGGCCCAATAGGGAGTAATATTGGACAGTGGGAGGAAACTTGACAAATGAGGGCACATGCATGTTACAGCCTTGGCTATTGGCAGAGGAAAGTGTTGCAGGATGAGTGGCTGTATAAATGCCAAGGGCACATGTGCTTGGGGTCTTTGGCTGGAGAGCAGGGTCCCAGAGGGAGGGGACAGCTGCCCCTCCTCTGTAGAAGTTGCCATGCGGCCTTGGGTCATAATCCCAGAGGTCCTGCGGACACCCAGACCACGCACACCAGGAAGGATCGGAATCTGCCTACTGTGAGTACAGATCTGTGTCATGGGGCTTGTCCTGTGAGGGCCATCTCTTCAGCTAGAAGAGTCAGTGGATGGGTGTAAGTCAGGGGGGAGGCTAGAAGATAAAGTAGTTGCACCAAGTCTGCTGCTAGAGGGAGCAAGAAGACTTAATTTTTCCATACAAGTGGTAGTATGGTAAAAGCAGTGTGTCTGCTTCCACAAGTACTCTGGTGAGGCCAAGTGAGAGTTGTCCTTATCTGCTGTGAATAGTTCAATTGGAGTATTCCCTTCTCCCATCCAAATTATACAATAAATATGTAAAATAATAAATAAATACCCTGGACTGTTTATTGCGTAATGAGCAAATGGGAGTAAGGTCCATTTCACGCAGGCATTCCGTTCAGGTACGCCTGTCAGTTTTTCAGCTGGACCTGAACAGACGCTCTGCTGACATCCGCCGATCTTTGATCTGATCCTGTCCATGAAACACTATTTTCCATCCATCTGTAGAATCGGATCTGAGCGGATCGGATAAAAACGGACAGGCGGATCCATTTTCATCCGATCTCCATAGTGGACAGTGGGGCTCTGACAGATCTGTCTCCGCACAGTGAGCAGAGATGGATCTGTCATCCGTCTGCTCAGTGGGGATCAGCGGATCGATCCCTGCTGAGCAGAGCGGAGTCCGCAAACGGAGCAGCCCATGTGAAAGGGGCTGAATATGTGAAAAAAACCCCAGCAACTGTCTGTAGGTAATCAGAGAGAGTCCTAAGAAGTCAACACGCAGTAAGCCCTATGGGGACAGTGCTACATATTTATTTATTTATTTTGCACTTTCACAGATAGGTAGGAGGTCTTCTGTAGTCCACAGTGAACTAAACAGGGCTTACCAAAGTTCATTGTTATCTAACGTTAAACTAGTATTATTTTGTAACTATTTGTAACTATTTTGAATAGAGCAAGGAATGGTAAAATGTGGGACTCCCCATCCCAATTGCAAAGGTTAAATGCTCCTTTTTGGCCAGGCTACCAATAACAAAGCCTTTGCTAACCTTGTGCAGCAATAGTCTGTAACTATCTGGATGAGTCCTAACTGATATCAGAATATTTCATGCTGCAGCCCTCCTTTAACCACTTGACTTCCGGAAGATTTACCCCCTTCCTGACCAGGCCACTTTTTGCGACGCAGTACTGTTATTTTAACTAACAGTTGCTCAGTCATGCGACACTTTACCCAAATACAATCTATGTCCTTTTTTTCCCACAAATAGAGCTTTCTTTTGGTGAAATGTGATCACCTCTGCTATAAAATTTAAAGAAATCACATTTCTTCATCGGTTTAGGCCAATATGTATTATGCTACATTTTTTTGGTAAATCCCAATAAGCGTTTATTGATTGGGCTGCCCAGACCCGGACGTGTCAGATAACATGCTAGGTACCTTATCTGGCACAGAGCTCTGCTACAGTATATTTGCAGTGGGTGGTCAGGAAGCGGTTAATTTGCTCAACTACCAGAAATGTCCCATCCACTTTGGAAAGATCTTGAACTTTCCTAATAGTAACGCACAGAAAAAAATACATTAGTGTTGTTTCGGTATAAAAGGATGAGTCCTGGACACTTTACTAAAATTAAAACAAGGCGTTTTAGTAAGGAATATATTTTAACTTACTTTATTGTTTAATGAAAAAAGAATATTTCTTCAAAAAATTAGCTATAATATGTATACCGTCATTCTGCCATACTAAAGAATTCAGAGGTGGAATTAGAACAGAGCTATGGATGTTAGAGCATAATATAGTTCTTTTATGGTTAGGACTTTATAGAGCTCACGTAACAGTTTATGGAACAACTTTTAAAGTGGTTGTAAACCCCTTTTCATATACCCAAGTGACTGACCTCTACTTCTGTTAAAAGTGCAGAATTTATAAAGCTTATCTGAGCTGTCAGAAAGCAGGGGGCAGGGAGCTAAAATGATACGCAGCAGGGCTCTGAGAGTTGATTGGAGGGAAGAGACACAACCCCCTTTACACAGCACACAGGCACAGAGCCGAGGCTGTCAATCAGCTGGAGATATCTCCCTGGTCAACTTTTTTTTTCTTGGTGTCCGGAAAACTTTATAGCAGAAGAATAAGGCAGCAGACAGAAATGACACTTAGTGCTCAGGATTGAGACAAGTGCACACTATAGAGGGCTATGCTTTGTTCATACTTCATATCTGAAGTTTACAACCACTTTAACCTCTAAAGATCCACACTATAGCTGAAAGATGGCTACGGTGCGGATCTGAATTGCCAGGCGGACGTCCATCGGACTCGATGTCCACTGGAGACCCACAATCGCCTAATAGAGCGGCAGAACGGGAAACTGTCCATGTTATCCATTCTGTGAGGGGGGAAATAACAGATCTACTGATCCCTGTGATCGGGATCCGTGAGATCTGTTATGTCCCTGCCAGCCCAGCCCCCATACAGTTAGAACACATACAGGGAACACAGTTAACCCCTTGATTGTCCCCTTAGTGTTAACCCCTTCCCTGCCAGTGACATTTACACAGTAATCAGTGCATATTTAAATTTCTGATCGCTGTATAGATGTCAGTTGTCCCAAAAAAGTGTAGAAAATGTCCGACATGTCCGCTGCAATGTCGCAGTCCAGATAAAATTGCAGATCGTCGCCATTACTAGTAAAAAAAAAAATAATAATAAAAACGCCATGAATGAAATCTCTTGGTTTGTAGACGCGATAACTTTTGCGCAAACCAATCAATATACACCGATTGCCATTTTTTTTTGCCAAAAATATGTAGAAGAATATATGTCGGCCCCAACTCATGAATATTTTTTTTTGGATATTTATTATAGCAAAAAGTAAAAAATATTGTTCTTTTTTCAAAATCATCGCTCTTTGCTTGTTTAAAGAGCAAAAAATGAACACACAGAGGTGATAAAATACCACCAAAAGAAAGCTGTATATGTGGGATAAAAAGGACAAAAATTTTGTTTGGGTACAACGTCGCACGATCGCGCAATTGTAATTCAAAATGCGACAGCGCTGAAAGCTGAAAATTGGTCTGGGCAGGAGGGGGGTTTAAGTGCCCAGTAAGCAAGTGGTTAAATAAATCTGGTTGGCAAAGTGCAAACATTAATTTTCCGAACCTGTTTTTTCTTGCATACAGATCTGTACTATATCAAGACCGTCCTTGAGAGCACAGAATAACTGGGTTCAGTCCTACTTTCCCCATTTGGCATTCAGATGGGGATTAAATGAAGATCCCATCTCTACAATAAGTGAATAACAAAGTGTAAAGAAAAGCTTTCTTGGAAAAGACTATTTCAACAAGAAAACAGAAGTCACAACTAGTCATACTGTGTCCAAAATGTTATATTTCACGTCTAAGTCTGAAATATATTGTATATCGGGATATGTGAAAGAAATCAATATCGTGCATGTTTACATATATAGCCATTAAAGTTATTGCAAATGCAAATTTAAATGAAAAAAATTAACAAGCAGGTTCATAGTTCCCCCCGGACCTTCGCTTCTCAGGTCCTCCTCCTGGCTCCTCTCTGGGAAGAATGCCCCCACAGGAAGCCACTTCATATGGGGGCACTTGGGCAGGCTCCCTCCCAAGCCCTGTTGCCTGTGTTCATAGACACAGACAGCGGGGCTCAGGCCCGCCATTCATTTCCACATCACTGGCTTTGACTGACGTCTCCTGATCCCTCCTCCATTGGCTCCTGCTGTCTCAGCAACACCTGTGTGACCAGGAAGTGAGGGGAGAGAGCCACTGCAAATGGACACAGCACTGGATCAAATGAGGGCTCAGGTAAGTATGGGGGGGGGTAAGGGGGGATACTACTACCCAAACATTTTTTACCTTTTTTGTGGATACTCACAAAAAGCGGCGACCCACATTGGCCATACATTGCACAACGATACACGATAAGCACACAGCAGGGGTAAGCTGATACGTTTCGGGGGCGCACCCCCTTCCTCAGATACATGCTGCTGTGTCCTTATCCTGTATCATTGTGCAATTTATGGCCCAATGTGGGCCGCTGCTTTTGTGAGTATCCGTTTTAAAAAATGTTAACGCCTATTAAATTGTGTTTTGGTGATGCACTAGGTGTGCGCGATCCCTTTTGTTCTTGTTTTATCCTTCATTCTGTATATTTAAAGAGACACTGTTAGTTTGCCCATTCGAGGCACAGTAAAAGTTTCTGTGTAAAGCTTCCCCCCATCCCCGACCCACTGATATCAACTCCTGCCATAATGTTCTACTGTTCCTGCCCCTATTGTGACCTCCACACATAATGCAGAGCTTGGATCTAACAGCCATTCCATTCTCTAGGGATGAGCACTGTCACATGATGATAGGGGAAAGGCCACTGCTTCTTTTAAGGTCCAACACCAACCACCATGGGTATTTTAGTGGTGCCTGTGAGTAAGGTAAGAGCATCAAGGGATCAATAGAGAGAGATGAATATCTGTAGGACGGGTTCACAGTAGTGCAATGCCAGACATAGCATGTGATTCCCACCTCATTGCTGTGCACATCATATGCCATGTCTATGCGATGCAAATTCAGCCATACAAACTGGTTTTTTGGTCCACGCTGGAATCAGATCGCATGGGTGTTCACGCCCATGCAATCCAATTCCTGTCCGATTTCACAGTTCGCACTGCAATCTGCGAACTGATTTAGGGGTGTCATTAACTTTACATTGACACCCGCAGCGGTTCGCATGGTTCCCGTATTGCACAAGTGTGAACCAGGACTTAGGCTCCATGCACACTGGACACTCTCTGGGCTCTCTGGGCATCGGGCAGGAGACGCTGCTTAGAAAACATTTTTTTGCAGCGTTTTGTAAGCGGCGTTTATCGGTGTCAGCGTTTTTGAGCTTTTTTTTTTTTTTTTTTTACTTCATTAGCTTCCATTGACTACAAAAAACGCCAGTCTCCGATAAATGGCCATTTACCGGCGTTTATGAGCGTTAATCAGCGTTTATCGGCGTCTAGCATTTTTTGTGGTCAGAAAAATGACTTTTGAATGCCAATTCAGGGCATTCAGATAACAGTCCAAAAACGCCACTGCTGTTAAAAGACAATTAACGTCCATGTGTGCATGGACACATAGGATAACATAAAGGGGCGTTTTTGGGCTGTTAAATAAAACGCCCAAATGACCAAAAACGGTAGTTTATCAGCTACAGTGTGCATGAGCCCTTACAGTGTCTCTTTAAAGAAATTCCATTTTTTGTTAAAAATATAACACTGGTCATAAATGTTGTAATGTATTCTGTTAAAAAAATATTTGTCTGTTTTTCAAGCTATTTATAAATAAACACATTGATTAGCTATAAAGAAAAGCATGATTATATTGTATATAAAAAATAATAAAAATAATATTTTCTCAAAAAAAAAAATATATAGTAATTGTTATCAAAATATCAGTGCAAAACTTATATTTTAGCAAATATTTATTTAGACTGTAAGCCAATAAATTATGAATTTTTGTTTGGTATTGTATGCTTTTTTTACCCTTAAATGAGTACTATAGGAAGATCCAGTTCTCATCTCCATTTGTTAAAAGCTGCCTCCCCTAAACTACTATTTCATTACTTCACAGTCATCAGCAAACGGTTCATCTGATTGTTCCTGTAACTTTGTAAAAATAGTAAAATATATGTCCCAAATGTCATAGTTTACCCCCTAGACCACTTTGCTCATGAAACAAAAATTTAGGGCATGACTTACCAGTAGAGATGAGCGAACTTCTAGAAGTCCGGGTTCTGCTGGTTCGGCCGAACTTCGGGACAAAGTCCAGGTTCGGGTCCGGACAGAACCCAAACTTTGTCCCGGACCCCGAACCCCATTGAAATCAATGGGGACACTGACTTTTAGGCACAAAAAAGGCTGTAAAATAGTCCTGGAAGGTCCTAGAGGTCTGCAAAAGGAAGGAAATGTGGGTAAGGGTGGAACAAGTGACCTACAAAGAAATGGGGACAGGGAAATAATTCTAAATATTTTTTAAAAAATAAAAACATAAAAAATGCAAAAATGGAGATCATCTTCAAAATGGGTCTGAAAAGTATTAATTAACGGTAGAGGCCATAGAACTGTTCTAAAATCATCTTCAAACTGTGTCAAAAAAGTATAAATAAGCCGGGAGTACCCATATCACTGTCCTGCAAAATGTGTGTGTCCCTTTAAATGAAACCATGAATAAGTGCACATCTGTTCTGCACAATTATTTAAAGTCTGTGTGTCACTTTAAATGAAACCGTGAATCAGTGCACATCTGTTCTTCACACATCTGTTTAGTCTGTGTCACTTTTATTATAGCCGCTAATCAGTGCACATTTGTTCTTCACACTTCTGTTTAGTCTGTGTCACTTTTATTATAGCCGCTAATCAGTGCACATCTGTTCTTCACACATCTGTTTAGTCTGTGTCACCTTTATTATAGCCGCTAATCAGTGCACATCTGTTCTTCACACTTCTGTTTAGTCTGTGTCACTTTTATTATAGCCGCTAATCAGTGCACATCTGTTCTTCACACTTCTGTTTCACACTTCTTGTCTACACGTGACTAATCGCCGATATTATT
>BLSH010046192.1:1317768-1330268 GCA_018402905.1 Glandirana rugosa | reverse complement strand
GAAGGGAACATTTAAAGAGTCAGCATGCCAAGACATTTTGAACAATTTCATGCTCCCAACTTTGTGCGAACAGTTTGTTGATGGCCCCTTCCTGTTCCAACATGACTGCGCAGCAGTGCACAAAGCAAGGTCCATAAAGACATGGATGAGCGAGTTTGGGGTGGAGGAACGTGGTTGGCCATTACAGTTCATGTGCATGTAAAGGCAGGCGTTGCAATAGTTTTGGTAATATAGTGTATATTCAATTTTCAATAATACATGTGTTTGGTTTTGGTACCAGTAAAATCCCACATAGGCTCGATGTGAGTGTTGTTATTTCTATGAAAGCTGCAGATTTAAAAAGATTACAAACATTTGAAATGACTATAACATGTTAAAGATTATATGCAGGGCTGATGCTACCACTAGGCAAATTAGGCAGCCGCCTAGGGTGCACTGCTGCCTAGGGGCACCCGGCCGCTGGTTTCCCTCTGCGTCTGCAGGCTGCAGCATATAACTAACTTAGTCTCAGGCAGCTGCTCCGTCCGACCAGTAATGTAATTAGAGGTGCAGCGCAGCACTGGAGCCAGGCCTAGAGGAAGCAGAGCCAATGCTTCCTGTATAGCGCCGCCTCCTGTCACATGGGCAGGGTAAAGGGGGTGGAGTCAGGAGTCGAGCCAATTGGGGCGGCAAAATGAGGTTTCACCTAGGTTGTTAAAAATCCTTGCACCAGCCCTACCTATATGAGGTTTTAGTGGTTGGGTTTAGACCTGTTTTAAGCTAGTGGAACTGTGTTTTTCATTTATTTTCAGTGCCAAAAGCCCCAAAAGTTAACTGGCCCAGCACTGAAAACTGATGTAATTTATCTAATATCTTATTTCAGCTCATGTCTTCTTATTATTCCACCTGTAAACTGTTTATCCAGGTACATTGCGTCTTCATCCGAAACGTCATTCAACAATCCCTTTCTGACTAGAAACTGAGACTCCCCAACCATCAAAAACTCCTCCAGGTCTTATTAGTTTTGACAGAAAATGTAACATTTCAAAGAATCCTACTATAATGCTGGTGGCTATTTGTAGATATACTGTAGGAACTTTATGAAATTGTACCACTTATGATCATATTCTATGTACACGTCTTTACAAGCCAGCTGCCTCTGCTAAATCCAGCTCTGCAGATAAGAAAACATGTTGTGTCCAATACAGCTCAGCATGCATCTCCTTTGCTAATTATGATGCACTGATGCATTATTATAACATTCTTTGCAGATAAGGGCATCCAAAATATACAAGCAAAACTATAAAATAGCAATTGAAATCAAAGTCGGTGTGTAGTATCAAATTATTATGCACTTATCTATAATATCCTCTGACAAAAGGTTTGTTTACTAAAACTGGAGAGTGCAAAATCGAGTGCAGTTGTGCATGCTAGCCAAGCAGCCATTAAAGGTTTTGGGGCCTGGGCCCTCCTAGGCCTGACCACCAACATTCCCCAGGGCCCGCCCACTGGCCGTCCCACCAAATCTGCCCACTGGCCATCCCACCATGTCCTTCAGGGCAGCCAATTTTTTTTGAACACTCATACAACTTAAAGAGGAGCTCCATGTTCCCCCCCAAAAAAATAAAAGTCAGCAGCTATAAATACTGGCTTTTCTGTCCAGGGATCCAGTGATGCCCTCACTTGAGCCAATTCTTCAATCAGCTTCAGGTGCAGGCACCAACATCTCACGTAAGGGGAACAGATAGTGAAGCCTTGCGACTTCATAGACATTTTCTCCTGCACATGTGCGAGCCGTGAGGTAAGTATGATTTTGAAAAAAAAATCCAAACTTCTCTTTTAAAAGAACAAATAAACAGAACCTTGTTGCTGACACAAGCAGAAGGTAACCCCTCGTGGACTGATGAGGACAAACCTGGCATTAAAAGGATTAATGTTTATTACAATATAAAATTAGTACATACATAAATGAAATAAATATCAGCAACAAAAGCCACAAAGGCCATATGGTGTGAGATATCCAACAGGCATGGGGTGGATCCATGGCTGTCCACAGTATCAGTGCACTACTATTTAGCAACTAGATACGCATGAAAATGATATGTATTATCTTAAGTAACTGTATACTCATTATATTGTAGACAACAACACCCAAATGACGTTTTTGTACCTCCGAAGAGGGACTTATAATGGTTTGAAACATGTCAGGTCGACACGCTTGGAAAAACCTGTGACTTGTGCCACTGCACTAATACTGTGGATGGCCATGAACCCACCACGTGCCTGTTGGGTATCTCACACCATACAGCCTTTGTGGCCTTTTGTTTTTGATATTTATTTCACATATATTTATGTTTGTACTCATTTTATATTGTAATAAACACTTATACTTTTAATACTGGGTTTGTCCACATCAATCCACAAGGGGTTACCTGCTGCTTATGTCAGCAACAAGGTTCTGTTTATTTGGACCAACCTGATCATACACTTGCCTATTCCTCCTCATCCCCTATGTATTCCAAGTCATCAGTGCTTGTATCAATACATTTATTTATTTTATTTATTTTAGGTACTTATATAGCGCTGTCAATTTACGCAGCGCTTTACATATATATTTTACATTCACATCAGTCCCTGCCCTCAAGGAGCTTACAATCTAAAGTCCCTAACTCACATTCATACATATACTAGGGACAATTTAGACAGGATCCAATTCACCTACCAGCATGTCTTTGGAGTGTGGGAGGAAACCGGAGTGCCCGGAGGAAACCCACGCAGACACAGGGAGAACATGCAAACTCCAGGCAGGTAGTGTCGTGGTTGGGATTCGAACCAGCGACCCTTTTGTTGCCAGGCAAAAGTGCTACCCACTACACCACTGTGCCGCCCAGGCCCTTCAGGTCTGGTATGGAATTAAAGGGGAACCCCGTACCAAAATTTAAAAAAAAATGATTTGCAGTTCCCCCCAAAATCCAAACGAGGCCCTTCAGGTCTAGTATGGAATTAAAGGGGAACCCTGTACCAAAATGTAAAAAAAATGATGTGCAGTTCCCCCCAAAATCCAAACCAGGCCCTTCAGGTCTGGTATGGAATTAAAGGGGAACCCCGCACCAATTTTTTTTTTTTTAAATGACGTGGGGTCCCCCTCAAAATCCAAACCAAACACTGCAGTTTTTGCAAAGAGTTGGCCCAATCCAGCAAAGAGACAGTCCAATCCAGCAGAGACATCCACATATATTTAGTAAAGAGACAGCCCAATTCAGCAAATAGATGTTCCAGTCCAGCAAAGAGACAGTCCAATCTAGCAAAGAGACAGACCAATCTAGCAAAGAGATGGCCCAGTCCATCAGAGACACTCCCATATATACACCAAAGAGACATCCCCATATAGCAATTGTTAATAAATGATGTCACATTCAGCACACAGCCAGGTCCTTCTAGTGGGCACCTCCACACCTTTCAGATTGAAGAGCCCCTCCCTGTACACACAGCCATCCCAGACAGATGAATTCCCCAGAAGGAGCCTGGACTTAAACCTGGGATAACATGAACAGGGTTGTTCCAGATTGCAGAATGTGAATAGCAGCATGTCCATCCTTTCACTCACCTATTGCCAGACAACAAGGACAGAAGCAGAAAGGAGATTCTGGGCACTGCTATCTTCAGGTTGTAAAAAAAGTGTTCCCTAGCCAAGCGCACTGTTTCTACACTTTAGTAGATATCCTTTGCCAGACAAGTACATGACAGTCCTGTCCTGCCCGGCGGATTGATATAGAAGTGGTCGGGACTGCCATGTATTTGTTTGGCACAGGCTAGAAGCTAAGGGTAAAGGAGATGGAATGGCCAAGCACGTCTCCAGACATAAACCCTATTGAGCATCTCTGAGGCATCCTCAATGGAAGGTGGAGGAGTGCAAGGGCTCTAACATGCACCAGCTCCGTGATGTCATCATGGAGGAGTGGAAGAGGACTCCAGTGGCAACCTGTGACGCTCTGGTGAACTACATGCCCAAGAAGGTTAAGGCAGTGCTGGAAAATAATGGTGACCACACAAAATATTGACACTTTTGGACCAATTTGGACATTTTCACTTAGGGGTATACTTTCTTTTGTTGCCAGTGGTTTAGACATTAATGGCTGTGTGTTGAGTTATTTTGAGGGTACAGCAAATTTACACTGTTATACAAGCTGTACACTCACTACTTTATATTATAGCGAAGTGTAATTTCTTCAGTGTTGTCACATGAAAAGATATAATTAAATATTTACAAAAAGGTAAGGGGTGTACTCACTTTTGTGAGATACTGTGTATATATATATATATTTATTTATTTTTGTTTCAGCACCCAGGGGTTTTTGAGGCTCCCAAAGAACATATTAAAAGGTACATCAGCAAAGCTAACACCATCTTCACAGGCCTGTAATTTCCACCTACTGGCAGTCCAGAGCAACACCTTGGGCTGCTGTTAATGCATCTATCCAGCAAGTAGTGTTGCAGGTAACATCTGGAATTACAACTTCTGATATCAGATTATCAGCAATGGTGTTGATTTACTAAAACTGTAGAGTGTAAAAGCTGGTGCAGCTGTGCATGGTCAGCTTCTAACTTCAGCTTGTTCAATTAAGCTTTGACAAAAAACCTGGAAGCTGATTGGTTTCTATACAGAGCTGCACTGGATTTTGCACTCAAGGCAAGCATGGATAGTCTAAAAACATGTGTAAAGTTTACAAAAAAAATATACAGTACATACCGTATAATTTTTATGTGCAATGTTTAATTCAGAAAAAATGTATTATTATTAATATAAGGAATAAAATATATACAAGGCCAGTTTTCATCTCATTTAAATAAAAGTAAACCCAAAGAACAACATATTCATAACGTATAGTACCTAATTTTAGTTTCATGCTATTACTGCACTTTGCAATTTTCCTTATCAAATAATCATAACGTTCAGTATTATATAAGTATACATGTAATGGGCTAAATTTTGAAATCTGTTAATGTACAGGAAAAGAAAGTAAACCAAGAGATTTTTCAAAATGAACTGTAACTAATACTTTTTTGCAAGTGTGTTGTGACATGTTCCATACAGTTCATCCATGCCCCAAGCACTTTCTTCATTCCAGTCGTTTCATGGCAAAAAAAAAAAAAAACATGACCCCCTTCAAGTATAACTCACAATGAAACCAGCTGCCTTTCACTGTCATATAAAAGGGAATGTCAATGAGTTATTGACTATTTGTTCATCTGGGCTGAGAAACATCGGCAGTTCCTGTGGTCTTTCCATCACATAATGGAGAATTTCCATGGATCCTATATACAGAAGAAGATCAGCATCTACATGATTTGCAGAAAATGGAATATTATCTTTACTCTCTGCCTTCTATTTCAGTGCACAGGTAGGAAGAATGGAAACCTTGACATGATCTGCATCCTTCATACTTTACTAGAAATGTTCTTTATATATGAACTAGTAGATTATGTGCTCCTTCATTGTGGAGCACTGTGAAGCAAGTGACCACTGCAAAGTAAATAAAATGGGGTAGTCCAGGGCAGTGGTTCTCAACCTCAGTCCTCAAGTACCCCCAATAGGCCACGTTTTGGAAATTTCTCTTTTATAGATAAAATAGCTGTCCAAAATACCAAGCCATTGACTCTGATTTAAAGCACCTGTGCAAGATAAAGAAAAACCTGCAAACATGGCCTGTTGGGGGTACTTGAGGACTGACATTGAGAACCACTGGTCCAGGTTATGTCTTGTACACCACAGTATACAGAGTGAGATGATTCAGAGAATGTAGAATATAATAAAAATTAGTGTCTGTGTATAAAACATACATCAACTAAACTCTGTCATGTGAGAGGGTGTGGCTATTCTTCAACCTCACTTCCTAAATTTCTCTTTAACTATAACTTAGATGGGATATGACTCTACAAAGAATATTACTTTGTGTTATTACATGAGCTTCTCTTTAAAAAATTAAAATAAAAAAATATCCAGAGCAACAAAAGAATTGCTTTTGTTTTTATATTTTTTATATTACAGCGGGTATAGAAAATAATCACCCCTTTAACCACTTCAGCCCCGGAAGGATTTCCCCCTTAATGACCGGAGCATTTTTTACAATTTGGCAAGGCACTGCTTTAACTGGTAATTGTGCGGTCATGCAATGCTGTACCCAAACAAAATGTGCATCCTTTTTTCCCACAAACAGAGCTTTCTTTTGGTGGTATTTGATCACCTCTGTGTTTTTTATTTTTTGCGATATAAATGAAAAAAGACCGAAACGTTTGAAAAAAAAATGAAATCCTCAAATTTTGTTATTAAAAAAATACAATAAACTCAATTTTAGTCATATACTTTTGCCAAAATGCATTCAGCCACATGTCTTGTGTAAAAAAAAAAGTCAATAAGTGTATATTTATTGGTTTGCGCAAAAGTTATAACGTTTACAAACTAGGCAAACTAGGATATGTTTTCTGGAATTTACGCAGCTTTTATTTTATGACTGCCAACCTTATTTCCTATAATGAAAGGGCAGTACAACACCCCCCCCCCCCCCCAATGACCCCATTTTGGAAAGTAGACACCCCAAGGAATTTGCTGCGAGGCGTGTTGAGCCCATTGAATATTTTATTTTTTTGTCACAAGTTTTTGAAAAATGACAAAAAAAAAAAAAAAAAAGTTGTTACTGAAATGATATATTGCTCACACATTCCATGGGTATATGTGGAATTACACCCCAAAATACATTCTGCTACTTCACTTGAGTATAGGGATACCACATGTGTGAGACTTTTTGGTAGCCTATCCGCGTACAGGGCCCCAAAAACCAATCACCGCCTTCAGGATTTCTAAGGAAGTAAACTATTGCTTTCACCCCACACTACCTATCACAGTTTTGGAGGCCATGAAATTCCCAGATAGCAAAAAACCCCAAATGACCCCATTTTGGAAAGTAGACACCCCAATCTATTTGCTGAGAGGCATGTTGAGTCCATGGAATATTTTATTTTTTTGTCACAAGTGATTAAAAAATGACAAAAATAAAAATAAATAGAAATGACACAAAGTTGTCACTGAAATCATATTGCTCACACATGCCATGGGTATGTGTGGAATTACACCCCAAAATACATTCTGTTGCTACTCCTGAGTACGGGGATACCACATATGTGAGACTTTTTGGCAGTCTCGCCGTGTACAGGACCCCGAAAACCAATCACCGCCTTCAGGATTTCTAAGGGCAAAAATTGCTGATTTCACTACGCACTACCTATCACAGTTTCGGAAGCCAAGAAATGCCAAGATTGCAACCCCCCCACAAATGACCCCATTTTAGAAAGTAGACAGCCCTATATATATCTATATTTTATACTTTGCTACAAGTTTTGGGGAAATTACAATTTTTTTTTATACAAAGTTGTCACTAAATAATATATTGCTCAAACATGCCATGGGTATATGTGAAATTACACCCCAAAATACATTCTGCTGCTTCTCCTGGATACAGGGATATCACATATGTGAGACTTTTTGGTGGTCTAGCCGCGTACAGGACCCCAAAAACCTATCACCTTCGGGCTTTCTAAGGGCGTACATTTTTGACTCATTACCTATCACAGTTTTGGAAGCCATGGAATGCCCAGATACCACAACCCCCCCCCCCCAAATGAAATTTTGAAAAGTATACACCCCAAGCTATGTGGTGAGAGTGGCAATTTGAGTATTTTGCAGATCTCGCTTTTTGTCACAAAGTTTTGAAATTTTAAAAAAGAAAAAAAATACATTTTCCTTTCTCTTTCTTCATTTTCCAAAACCAATGAGAACTGCAAAATACTCACCATGCCTCTTAGCAAATACCTTGGGGTGTCTACTTTTTAAAATGGGGTCATTTGGGGGGATTTTTTGCTACCTTGAAATTTCAGGGTCTCTGAAACCATGATAGGTAGTGAGGAGTAAAATCACCATTTTACGCCCTTAGAAAGCCTGAAGACGGTGATTGGTTTTTGGGGTTCTGTACATGGCTAAGCTCCCAAAAAGTCTCACACATGTGGTATCCCCATACTCAGGAGAAGCAGAATGTATTTTGGGGTGTAATACTACATATACCCATGGCATGTTCGAGCAAAATATCATTTAGTGACAACTTTATGTAAAAAAATAAAACATTTTTGTAATTTTCCAGAAACTTGTGGCAAAATATAAAATATTCCATGGACTCAACATGCCTCTCAGAAAATAGCTTGGGGTGCCTACTTTCCAAAATGGGGTCATTTGGGGGGGGGGGTTGCAATCTTGGCATTTTATGGCTTCCGAAACTGTGACTGGTAGTGAGTAGTAAAATCAGCAATTTTCGCCCTTAGAAATCCTGAAGGCGGTGATTGGTTGTCGGGGTCCTGTACGTGGTTGACTGCCAGAAAATCTCACATACAGTATCTCACAAAAGTGAGCACACTCCTCACATTTTTGTAAATATTTTATTCTATCTTTTCATGTGACAACGCTGAAGAAATGACACTTTGCTACAATGTAAAGTAGTGAGTGTACAGCTTGTCTAACAGTGTAAATTTGCTGTCCCCTCAAAATAACACAACACGCAGCCATTAATGTCTAAACTATTGGCAACAAAAGTGAGTACACCCCTAAGTGAAAATGTGCACATTGGGCCCAAATCTCAATATTTTTTTGTGTCCCCCATTATTTTCCAGCACAACCCTTTTGGGCATGGAGTTGACCAGAGATTCACAGGTTGCCCCTGGAGTCCTCTTCCACTCCTCCATGACAACATCACAAAGCTGGTGGATGTTAGAGACCTTGCACTCTTCCACCTTCCATTTGAGGATTCTCCACAGATGCTCAATAGGGTTTAGGTCTGGAGATATGCTTGGCCAGTCCATCGCCTTTACAGACAGCTTCTTTAGCAAGGCAGTGGTCGTCTTGGAGGTGTGTTTGGGGTCATTATCATGTTGGAATACTGCCCTATGGCCCAGTCTCCAAAGGGAGGCAATCACACTCTGCTTCAGTATGTCACAGTACGTGTTGACATTCATGGTTCCCTCAATGAACTGTAGCCCCCCAGTGTCGGCAGCACTCATGCATCCCCAGACCATGACACTCCCACCACCATGCTTGACTGTAGGCAAGACTCACTTGTCTTTGTACTCCTCAACTGGTTGCAGCCACACACGCTTGACACCATCTGAACCAAATAAGTTTATCTTGGTCTCATCAGACCACAGTACATGGTTCCAGTAATCCATGACCTTAGTCTGCTTGTCTTCAGCAAACTGTTTGCGGGCTTTCTTGTGTATCATCTTTAGAAGAGGCTTCCTTCTGGGATGACAGCCATGCAGATCAATTTGATGCAGTGTGCGGCGTATGGTCTGAGCACTGACAGGCTGACCCCCCACCCCTTCAACCACTGCAGCAATGCTGGCAGCATTCATACGTCTATTTCCCAAAGACAACCTCTGGATATGACGCTGAGCATGTGCACTCAACTTCTTTGGTCGACCATGGTGAAGCCTGTTCTGAGTGGAACCTGTCCTGTTAAACTGCTGTATGGTCTTGGCCACCATGCTGCAGCTCAGTTTCAGGATCTTGGCAATCTTCTTATAGCCTAGGCCATCTTTATGTAGAGCAGCAATTTTTTTTTTCAGATCCTCAGAGAGTTCTTTGCCATGAGGTGCCATGTTGAACTTCCAGTGACCAGTATGAGAGAGTGAGAGCGATAACACCAAATTTAACACACCTGCTCCCCATTCAGACCTTGTAAAACTAACTAGTCACATGACACCAAGGAGGGAAAATTTCTAATTGGGCCCAATTTGGACATTTTCACTTAGGGGTGTACTCACTTTTGTTACCGGCAGTTTAGACATTAATGGCTGTGTGTTTAGTTATTTTGAGGGGACAGCAAATTTACACTTGTACAAGCTGTACAGTCACTACTTTACATTGTAGCAAAGTGTCATTTCTTGGGTGTTGTCACATGAAAAGATATAATAAAATATTTACAAAAATGTGAGGGCGTGTACTCAATTTTGTGACATATTATATGTGGTATTCCCATACTCAGGAGAAGCAGCAGAATGTATTTTGGGGTGTAATTCCACTTATGCACATGGCATTTGTGAACAATATATCATTTCAGTGACAACTTTGTGTCATTTATTTTTTTTGTCATTTTTCAATCACTTGTGACAAAAAAATAAAGTATTCAACATGAATCTCAGCAAATAGCTTGGGGTGTCTACTTTCCAAATTGGGTCATTTGGGGGGGGTGGGGGGTTTGAACTGTCCTGGCATTTTTTACCCACTCTCCTAACCACTTGAACCACCAAGTCTTTTCTGACACTTTTTGTTTACATGAAAAAATACTTTTTTTGCTAGAAAATTACTTTGAACCCCAAACATTACTGCGTATATATATATATATATATTTTTTTTTTTAAAGCAGAGACCCTACAGATTAAAATAGTGGGTGTTGCAAAGACACCAAACATGCCATGCTTTAAAAATTATGCACACCTGGGCAGCAGCGACAAACTATATACATTTTTAAAATCCTTTACAGGTTACCACTTTGGATCTGCAGAGGAGGTCTACTGCTAGGAATATTGCCCTCCATCTGACATTCGCAGTGATACCTCAAATGCATGGTGCAATTGCTGTTTACATACGACACAAGACCGACGCTTATGTTCTCCTTTGCGTGCGTGCACGGTGGGACAGGGGTGTATTTTTTTTTGTTTTTTTAATTATTCATTTTGCTTTTTATTTTATTTTTACACTGTCTCTTTCATTTTTTTTATCGTGTTTATCATTATCACTGGGAATTTAAATATCCTCTATGATAAAAATAGGTAGTGTTGCATTTTTTTTTTTAAATTGGGGTCTATTAGACTCTAGATCTCTCCTCAGCCCTTAAAGCATCTGACCACACCAAGATTGGTGTGATAAGATGCTTACCCAATTTCCAAAGTCCTGAAATGCTCGTGCCTCCGGTTTCTTAGGCCATCGAGATGATTGAAGCCATTCTAGTCTTCGATCAGCTCTATGGTCAGCTGGCGGAACAACCGGCTTAATTCTCGCATTCCCCAGTGGCACAGGAGAGCCTGGGAAAACCACTCAAGGACCAGCAACATACTAGTATATCGCTGGTCCTTGTTGGGCATATGTTGTAATGTTATTTTTTTTCATGAAGCCTGTGGGTTAAATGAAAAAAAAAGAATCAATCGGTGGGTATGCCCACCATTAGAAAACTGCCCTTCATCCACTCACTTCTAATGATGGGCATAGTGGCGTTCTTAAAATATATACTGGAGCATAGGGGAAATCTGCCCCAATTTCCACCCACTGCCCCTATGCTCCGGTATATATGCTCTTTTTTTAACTGTGGTGGTGAAATCACGTCCATCAGCGCTGAAGTCACTGCTTTACGTATGGTGGGAGCAAATGCTGTTGCTGTCACCATAAATAAATCAATGCTGCAGCTGAATGGCGTACCTGAAAAACAAAAAATGATTAATAAAACACAGTAACATAAAAAAATTACATACCTGCAAAGAAAACATTATAAAACACAGCAACAATAAAACATTACAGGTAAGCAGTAACATATAAAAGAATTACATACCTGCAAAGAAAACATGATAAAAAAAACAGTAGCAAATCATTACAGGTATGCGTAAAACACATTAACAATAGAGAGAGAACAATAGCGAGAGAATGCGCCAAAAACCTCAAGCAAACAAATAAAATAAAATAGCAGCCAGCACAATCACTGATGAATACAATGTAAACGTCTATGTATAAATGGTGCAGCGCTAGCAAATACAGCAGAACTGCTGTTAAAGATGCATAAGTCCAAATATATAAAGATCCTTGTATTCCTATAAATTCTGGAGATCCAGTGAGAAGAAAAAGAGATTGGAGGCCGCCACCATCACCGCACACACTGTCTCTTACCCCCTAAGGTGTACCCTTATTCAGGGGTCATATGGGCATAATATAAGAAACACTTTTTTCATCGGCAGCCCTCCACACTTCTAATGGATCCACTCCTCTCACCGGACCAGCTGTATCCAGCCTTGTATTGCCCCACTACTCCACGAGGTGGATGTCTTCTGACGTGTCCTCCCGTTATGTTCCGACCTATGTCGACCAGGCCACTCTCCTCACCTAGGTAATCTTCACACCTCCCGACGGCTACTTTTTTCACAAAGAATATAATACGGGTATACTGGGGACTTATTCCCATGTGGAATCCCCCATTCTCTGTCACACACGCCACTACCACCGCCGGAGGTTAGAGAAAAAGAAGAGTGACCTAGAGGTCTTAAATATCCTTATGTTCCTAGAAATATATAAACCTGAATACGTAGAAATTGTCGTCAAGACGACATAAACGATCGCGACGTGGTAAATATGTATCTGCAAATGTAACATAAGTAGTCACTAACACGACCGACGATAAAATAAAATAAACAAACGAACTCCAAAAACCGCGTAA